>JAAEAF010014092.1:0-66831 GCA_011037195.1 Triatoma infestans
CTTCGCTTATCACTCACCGTCACCAAAGGGTAAGTCTCGTTTTCATTGGTTTTACATTATTATTTTTTTTTTTTGTGTTTTTTCCCGCTACTCGCCATCTCGCCTTTGGGGTCTGCCGCGCAGACATTTGGGTCCTCCTGGCCGGATTAAGAACCGGTTTCCTTGATTGTTTGTCGCCTATCATGGCCACCTCCCGGAGGGGAAAAGCGTCTCCCCTCCGGGACGCCTCCTATTTCAGCAGCTGCCTTCGAACGCCAAACTCGTCGAGCTAAGACTTTTTTCCTCAGTCAGATTGATGAAATGCTAGCATTACGTAAGGAAAGCGCCATCACGCCCGAGTTCGCACTTGTCCTCCAAGACCTCTTGGCAAAGGAATTTCAGTCTATCCTTGTGGTTGTTGACCCGCTTGATCATGCGGATAAGCTTCCAGACGGCCTCTCCGAGGAGGCTTTCGAGGATAGACGCCAAGAGATTCGCCTTATTTATTTCCGCATCCAGCAAATCCTCGGCGAGTCCCGTCCTCAGATACCAACCGTGCCTGTTTCCACCGGCACCGCTTTTTCCAATCCTCTTCCTTACCAGCGCCTTCCCGCCATCCCCATTCCCACCTTTTCCGGCGACATTTGCGTCTGGGGTGGTTTCAGGGATTTGTTCAAATCCCTAGTTATAGACCAGCCCTCTCTGTCTGATGTGGAGCGACTCCACTATTTATTTGGATACTTGGACGGCCCGGCCAGAGCCACCATAGCCAACATCCCCAGAGGAGGGACAGTTTCCTCACGCATGGGGACCTACGATAACCGCCGGCGATTTGCCGAAACACTTCTGTCCCGGCGGTTGGAAACCCCTTCGCGTGGTGCTCGGTTGTCCGCTAAATATATCGAGCGACTCTTGGCCGATCCGGTCGAGCCGCTGAAGCTTGCTTAAAGTTGTCGCGCCGGTCCTGGCGTCCTTTCTAGTTTTTTCTTTACTCGCCAGACATTTAGACCCCCAACCAAGGAGGCCTTTGAAGAGAGGCACATTGACTGGGAATTCCCAACGGTGTCCCAGCTCAAGGGATTTCTGCTACAACGACTTCACGCCTTGCAGTCTCTCCACCGCCATCGCTCTCCCGCGCCCCTTCTCGTTCGACACCGCCCCGACGGCTCTCGCCCTCCACGTCGTCTTACCCCACCGCGTCACGCCACACGCCTCCGGTTATCTCCTCTCGTGGCTCCCCCACTACCGCTTCTTCTTACCGAAAATCTCCCCCTCCTTCCGAATGTAATTATTGCCGCCGACCTAACCACACTATTCGCTAGTGCAAGGATTTCAAATCTATGCCAGTTACTTCGCGGCCGAAAATCGTATCTGCCGGAACTGCTTGTCACCAGATCTGCGGCGGCCATCTTCACGATCGATGCTCCAAGCATTCATGCCAATGTGCCACCGTCGCCACTATACCATCCTGCATCTGCCGTCTCAGGGTACGCAGCCTCCGAACTCATCTTCGCCGCAGTCATCCACCAGCCGTCGGTTATCGTCTCCTCCTTCGCCGCCTTCTTCTCTCACCCGGAACCTGAACATGCCGTTTCTCCCCTGCCTCTCATTGAACCCCGGAGTCGCCACCATTCTCCCTCCACTCGCGGATGCATTCGCTCTAGGCATCGCTCCGACTCGCCTACCCCGGAATGTTGACGTTCGCTCTCCCTGAACGCTGCATCCGCTCGTCCTCACCCACCATACTTATGCCCACTCTGCACGCCTTTGCTTAGAAAACCCGCCTTATTATGTCATCGCCCACGCACTTATTGACTCCGGGAGTCACGTGACAATCATTACCCGCACCTGCGCTCAGCGCCTTCATCTACCGCTCCAGTCGGGCGAATCCAACATATACACTCCGGGGTCCAATGCCTCCAACCGCTCGCTACCGCGCCAACGTGTCCATGTGTCATCGCGGTGACCCCCTCTCTTCATTCCAGTGCTGGTGTTGGACAGCATCATCCCCCTACACCCTGCAGGGCCCTACCGGAAATTGGGCACGTCTTGACCACGTGCGGCGTATAGTGAATTCATTCATGAGCGACTATCTGGAGAGCGGGCATATGGAAGTCGTGCGTACCGATGGCATGCCGCCAACCTATACGCCATACTACATCCCGCATCATGCGGTTCATCGCCCAGACGATCCGCCAACTAAGTTGCGGGTCGTGTTCAACGCCTCCTGCGCCTCCTCTAACGGCCGTTCCCTCAACGACCTCTTACTCACTGGTCCCAAACTTCAGGCCGATATCGCCACACTCCTCCTGCGTTTTCGCCTCCACGCCTTCGTTATCACCGCTGACATTCGGCAAATGTATCGCCACATTGTCGCCCCGGAAGAACGGGACTTTCAGCGCGTCATTTGGCGATTTTCTGATCAAGATCCCATATCTTCCTTCCGCCTTATCACCGTGACGTACGGCGTCTCGGCTGCGCCCTATCTCGGCCTCACTCTCTGTAACTGGCCGTTGATAAGGGGGATAAGCGTCCTCAAGCTCAGGTCATCCTTCTCAATGACGTGTACGTCGACGATATTCTCACCGGCGCTTTGTCAGAGTCGGAAGCCCAAGCCCTACGCGCCCAACTGCAGCAGCTGCTCATGGCGGTCGGCTTCGAGTTGCGAAAATGGGCCTCCAAGTCTCCCGCCCTCCTGCAGGGCCTTGCGCCTGATCATTGCCGCCTCCCCCCCGTCTGAGGATCCGCTATGCTTGGATCGAGACCCGATCCTCAAAATTCTAGGGCTGGGGTGGAACTCCACCGCAGTCATCTTCTTCTACGCCGTCCACATCAGTGATCCCGCCTCCACAAATGCACCGTCCTCAGCCATGGCGCGCATCTTCGACCCTCTCGGGTGGCTTACTCCCGTCACGTTCGGCGCCAAACTATTCTTCCGCCAGCTATGCCGCCTGCAATTGGAACGGGATCAAACCCTGCCCGAGGAGTTCGTCGCCCCTTGGCATGATTACCAGAGTCACCACTTACCACTTGGTGGTGGGATTGTCGGCGCCTTTCATCTCTAGGGGTTCGCGCCTTACTTATTTCCCACACTCTTAAAACGTTCTCTTCCTATAAAATTACTTCACTTGTCTTCTGTACTTCGCCTGAGTCATAGTGTTTGTGCCGTTTTATTCTTCTGTCGCCCGACTAGCTAACATCTATTTACCAGTCTGTTAATTTTGCCTTTAAATTTTGTGTCGCCTTATACGTGCCTATTCGCCGAGTTATTTAATATTGACTCCTCGGTGAGTAATAAGACTCATCTCTACGCGTCATCACCTTCACGAGGCTATTTCACCTGCGCCTTAGTGGACACGCCAGCACCCGCCACTTCAACAGCGGCATCATCCGCTTCTAAAGGAGCATTCCAATTCCCCTTCCGCTCACCTGAGTTCCTATCTTTCGTCACTCACGCACCCACACCCACACCACACACACTTGCACATACATACGCCACCTTTTCCTTTCTCAGACCGCCATTCGTCTCATCAACCCTTCTTCGATTCATCACTCACCGTCACCAATGAATTCTCGTTTTCATTTGTTTTACATTATTATTCATTTTGTTTTTCATCCACTACTGGCCATCTCGCGCAGACACAGACCATTTGATAAAAACCATTTTGTTGGACTCAGGGGACCTCAAAACGGATTTTTCGGTGAAAACTCGATATCGAAAATTTGACACGATTACAATACTTCTTCTTACTAGGAGTATGAGAAAGTAAAAAGCGCGCTTCCCGTCATCCGAATTACTACTTCAAACTCGGAATTTCAACAACATACTTAATTCTAATCAATTTTATTTAGATGACAGAATTGTGAAGTTAACTAAAATAGCCCTTTAGAAGAAATCCCAACTCCACGCCTTAAAAGAATTTTTTCGGAGAAATGTTTCAAATATAAGTTGTAATAGTCACTCTTTATAGGTGTACTTCATATTACCGAGTTTGAAGAAAATTGGTAATTTTGACAGCTAACTTACCGTCGGATTCCACCTAAAAAGAATATTAAGTTTGGACTTCAAGCGATTTTTCGTTTTTGAGCTATGCTATTCATATATGTAAACACCCACACACAGGCCCAGACACCACAAACACACATTTTTGGTGCAGGGGACCTCAAAATGTGTATTTCCGGTGGAAACTCAGTATCGAAAATTAGACACGACTTCAATACTTCCTCTAAAGAAGTACAGAAAGAAGAAGTAGGAGTGGAAGGAGCAAGAGAAAGCAAAAAACCTGTCCCTTTTATTGAAACATTATTCTATAAAAATGGATTAGGGGTTGTGAGAAATCAATGAGTCGGATTTAACTTGAATTTTAAGTTAAATAACAACAAGCATGATCCTGACCCATTTTTTTTTTTTTGATAACTTGTTCATTGAACATTTACAATTTCACGAAATGGTACAATAAGTAAAACAGATGTATGTAGATATATGGCCTGACAGTCGTGAATGGCGGTCATCCAGCGATTGAGAAGAGGTTAGCTGCTAAAGGATTCGGATGTGATGTTAAGTGACCCATTTAAATTTATAAAGTAAGTAAAGTAAGACTAATTTATAGTTTATTAAAAATTAAAGTTTTAAGAAAATTTAACTAACTGCAGAAGAGACAATCGTATGAGTGTTTCACAACAGTTTGTTATTATTTTATGAAGAAATAACGAAGGCTGGGAGTAGAGGAAAATGAATGGAAGGTACCTTTTCCTGCTGGCTGTGTTGTTGTTGATGAGAGTGAGAGTGTTGAAGGAGCTGAAGAGTGATGTTGATGATGTGCGCGGACAGGTAAACGATTAAGAAGGTATGAAGGGTTATCGTCATTCATACTACGAATATATATGTATATATGTATATAGCTGTGGGACTAGAAACAACAGAGGAGGTTACTATGGTGACTTGACAGAGATGAGACGATAGTGTGAATGAGTTAGTAGTACGAAGAAGGAAGAGAGAATGCGCTGTAAAAAGTAAACAACGATGACAGACTGTTTGTGAGTTTATGTGTGTGTGTGGTTGTTAATAATAGAGAGGGAGAGAGAGAGCGAATGTTTGAGTGTACAAGTGATAGTGGCGCCCGTTGTATTACACAGAACATACGGTAGTAGTAATGGTAGTAATAGTGAAGCAGTACAGAACACTGACACCAGCGAGTGCTGCTCATTCAGTCAGTGAGAGCGCCACCGCCACCTGTATCCATCCCGCCCACACAATGCTGCCACCACTACAAACTACTACTTTCAACTTATATTCCCTCCTTTATTCATTATAAATAAACAATACAAAACTTTTCATCTTTCCTGCATAATTAAAATAATGAAAACATTCACTCTAAAGAAAAAAAAAATGAATTGAGTTCTTTTTACAAGTAATTATAGTAACTACGGTAACTGGTGGTAAGTGCTCTTCCAATCAGCTGATCGTATTAACTAGCTTTCAGCGGAGTGTATACTAGCTTTCAGCTAGTTACTTTTGTTAAAAATTATTTTTTTTCTTAAATGAATACACTGCGGAACATGTTTTTTGAGCTTCCTGTTTCTAGAATTTGGTGAGCATGCATGTTACAAAGCAAAGCAAAAGATAATCTATTGTGAAACACTCACACGGCCTTCTTGTTATGTTTATGGGCTCACGATTATAATTAAGACACAGACTTTATTTATAACCAAAACATAAGTGACAAATGCATTATAACAAGAATCAAGACCAAGACAAGATATATTGTCTATTACCTCTGCATAGTCCGCGTAAAGTAACTAATTTTCCAATTCTTCTCTCATTATATTTTTAGATTTATATCTGGCAAATACTGCTAGTTGTGCATGACCATTAATGTCTGTGCTCTCAACTAATGCAACTGAAAACATTTCGGCACATTTTAAATCACTATTTATTTGAAGAGTGATATTTTTTCTAATGCCAATATTCTATCTTTTATTGTGTTACGACTAACTGGTAATTCATTTATGCGTTTCATTATCAGGCCTTTTTCTTTGAAATCAGCAAATAATATGTCGCCACATTCCAAAAACGTATTTTTTAAAAACTCGCCTTCCGAAAGAGGTTTTCTATTGAGAGCAATACAGTGTGCTACTTAAAAGCTAGCAGCAGTAATATTATTTTTTGGAAAAATAAATGATTTAAAGTTAAGGATTTGCGAATTGATTCTTTCAGTTTTTGAGAAAAATATTCTTTCTTTTCTTCCGATGTTGAAGGAACAAGATTTTCGTGTTTCGAACTGTGGCTTTATATTGTAGCTTCGAGTTGTGACATTTTCACGGCACAGTATGCAGAGAGTTTTGTCCTTTACCCAGAAAGTTTTGCTGGGGCAGATCGAAGTGGTTGCTACACAATGAAATTAAGACCAAGCAAAAATTTAATAAACATTTCTTTAGTTTGAAGAAAAATGTTTTGACAAGTGGAATAGTAATAATTGCAGTAAGGGAAACTCGTGTGAATCATTCACACCGAAAATTTTTTATTTATGAAGCATCAGAAAATCTTTCCTTTTTTTAGATTCCAATTAATTTCATTCTCAGTCTCGAAAACAACGATCTAATGCGATGGATGTTCGTGATCTCCAGCCTCGCTCTAACAATAATAATTGCAAACATAAGAAGAAGACATGGAAATACAAGACAAGAATAAAAACTCCAATAAGGAAGAAATTACAGAATGTAGTTAGAAGTACATTAAGGGAAGGGGAAGTGATCTCGGCTGAGGGGAAAAATGATGAAATAGTGGGGGTAAGGTGTATGGTTGATGTTGATGACCGACCCTGACGGCAGCTGGCCGCCTGACCTTGCTCCTCTACAAGCAAACTAACAAACTATCAAACTAACAAAACGCTTTATCACAAAGCCGGCCAAAATGTCCATCATCTAGAGAAAAACTAACATGGTTTCTAATTCCCAACCATAACACTCCCTCTGGAAGGAGGCGATCTCTGGTACTAGAAACAGAAAGGACCTCATCATACACACACGCCTACAACAACAAACTCCATCTCAATCTAAACATCTTATTACGTCATACAAACTGAATATGACGTACCAATTATTCCTGGTTATATAAATATATACAGCTGATCGTATCACTTACAATAGATACCCTTTCACTTTCTCATGCTTCAAGTAAGAGCAAGTATTGCGATCGTGTCAAATTTTCGAAACTGAGTTTACTGCGGAAATACATGTGTTGGAGTGCCCAACATACTGCGGAAATACATGTGTTGGAGTGCCCAACATACTGCGGAAATACATGTCTTGGAGTGCTCAACATACTGCGGAAATACATGTCTTGGAGTGCCCAACATACTGCGGAAATGCATGTCTTGGAGTGCCCAAGATATGATAAAATTGTTTATAGCGAATGGCCTTCTGTGTGTGTGTGTGTTATCTGTGTGCGCGTAAGTTTGCTTTATTGCTTGAATATTTTAGATAATTTTTCGGCAAGACTGTTGATGTAAGGAAAACGTATATATTTTTTTGGCTGTGGAACAGTGGGATAAAAGGGTGTGTGAATTGTGATATTTTTTGGACAGAAATGTTTTGGACAAGATGTTGTTAATAACATATATTTAGGGCAGCCATTGGTAATACAAATTTCTTTTAATTTAGGCGATTGTAAAATGATCGAATGAAATTAATTTTTTGCGATGAGAATGGGCGTTGAGATTAAAATGGAGATCAGATCGTATTTCTTTTGCATACCAATTAGTTATAATAGATGCATTTTCTGTTTTAAACAAGGTCAGTTCTCAAAGTTGATTTGGTTGTTTGATGCATGAATTATAACCGATTGTGAAAAGAAACTTCATACCTGCATACACTTTGAATACAAGTTTATACAAGTAATATAGGTTATGCAGCATAACTAATAGTCATTAAAGAGAAATCATGAAGATACCTTATTGATGATAAGAGATCCATTTTCAGCCACCCATCTTCTGGTATCATTGAGTATAGGGCGGCCATCGTGATACCAGCTGACCACTGAGTCTGTCTGAGATGTCAGACAGCTCAGACTGACTGGGTGTCCCTTGGTCACTATCAGCTCTAGTTTGGATGCCCCTGACAGCCCTTCGCCCACATCTACACCTGCAAAACATAATTATCACAATTACAGAGTACCTCTTACAGTAACATCACCACCATTAAACAATTAACAGCTGATTAAAAAAAAATCAGGTGTAAAACATTCACCAGACTTTGTCTTACTGCTATATTATTATAATTGTAACTGAAGAATATTCTACAATATTTACTAAACGATAAAAGTAAATATGGATTAATCCCCAAGGAAATTAAGATATATTAGAGTGAAGTCTTCCAGCACAAGCTAGATTTCGAAAATTTGACACAATCACAAGTGGAAAAACCAAGGAAAATAAAAGCGACAGAGCTAGACTTATTCATATTAAAACAGAAATAAAGAAAATTGTTGATAATGTAATCTATTAGGTTCATTATGGGAGGCTATATTACCTTTATTGTATTATTGACTACAATGAATTGGCTTGTTAGCTGTTGTTGAAAATAAATAAATATTATGTACTAAATAGAACAGGAAGTTGTTATGAAGATGGTGAACGAAAATAAGATGTAGAGGTAATTGATGGATGGTAATTGGTGTAATTGAAGTAGAGGACGTTATCATGGCGATCGAGTTGTAAACAACTCGAGGAATATGTTGCAGTTGTGAGAAACGTGGTGTGCAAAAAGGCGCCAAGAACGTCGGCTACACTTCTCAATCACTACTCACAAATAACAACTACCAACATACAATTTCTGTTCCCTTGCAACAACTTTATTACATATGTCAAACAACACTGCCACTGTAACATACACTCTGCCACAATAACTGAATAATTTATTTGTAACTTATAGCAAACATTTCGCCAATACATTTCTTATAGTTGTAACAGGAATTCTGCATTCATGGCACATTTTGGAAATTGAGTTTTTAATTTCAGGAAGTTACGTTTTGAGGTGCTATATCGTGGAATTTAGATAGATATGGGCGTGTATGTGTAGATAGAAAATCACAGCAAGTTCAAACTTGAGCAGGAGGTCTACCTTGAAAAGTTTCAGTAAAAGTCCCATCAAAGGCTTCACTGAATGAATTTTACTTGCTTCTTACTGCTGGTAAGGGAAAGTATTGCAATAGTATCAAAATTTCAAAATTGAGTTTTCACCGTAAATAAATGTATTGGGGTCCCCTGAGTATGAAAAAAATGTTTTTAGCGAATGGTGTATGTGTTTGTGACTGAACAAAATATCTAAAGAATGAAAAATTGCGGAAGCTCAAATTTGGTTTTCCCTTGAGCTAACTACCGCCGCCGTATCCAGTACCAAGGTTTTGGTCCAAATCCAACAACCGCAAGTACAACTTTACGGATTTTTTTTTTCGAGTTTTCTCTAATATGTTGTGGAAAACTGCTACAACGATTTTCTTTAAACTTGGGCACTATCTGCACACACAAATACCTACCATTTTATTTGTAACGTTTTCCCGGGAAAATTGATATTTTCAGGGAGTTGTGGGGATCAGCAATGTGCTGTGCAATCCCTTAAAGTACCACTTCAAACAATGTATGCATGATATTGGCACCTATATAGTAATATTCATTACACTGATTGCTACAATTCCCTATTTGAAGAAAATTAACCGCAAGTGCAACTTAAAAGAATAAATGTTCGAGTGTTTGGGATTTGCGCGAAAACGACTGCAATGTTTTTCTGCAAACTTGAAAAATAAAAAAAGACAGATATAAAGAATCATTTTTCCTTAAAAATTAATTTTGAAGGGTTTTAGTAGGGTAGGATAAATTTGAGTCTGAGCCGTTTTGGATTACAGCGTAAACCGTGTGAAATGTCTACCTGCCATGTGGACCAGCCAATATGTACCCTCACCCCTCTATACTATTGTCAGGGCAATTAAGTAAAAATTTGTAAGCTGACAGAATGTTTGCTAATTTGATAATTATAGGCACTGCAGTAAGAGAAAATTGTGTTTTTTACACAATTTTTTTTTCAAACTTTCTATACCCAATAGAAACCTAAGGTTTCCTTTATAATGGGGTGTTTCTATATATTATTAGGTTTTTCAACTATACATACAGAGAACTTTCACTATTGAATGGGTAATTTCATTATTGCAAACGTCGGTGAAAATTTGAAAAAAGAGTTTTTTGTGACCGAACCTTAATCTCCATTTTGCAACATTATTGTAGAATTTAATAATGGTAGTATTTAAAAATAAAAATAAATGTTTTAAAATACAAATTTAATTAAATTAACTACCATTTTCAAGGTTGGAAGGAAATGTATGTGTGAGTTATAAGCTGGTACTCTATACATGTAGCTATCATTACAAAGGAATATCTGTTATAAATGAAGGAAAGTTGAGGCTGGCTGTGAGGATGAACTGCGATCTCCGATCTCTTTCATAATCTTTATTTCCTTGCGGAAGAACTGCGAAAGTTTAATTGGTAAAGAAAAGTTGGGTAACAGAGAAAGTTACAATTCAAAAAGGGGGGATGGAAATAGAAGTCAATACGGCGCAGTAGATTGTACAGGTGTTGAAGGGACGGTCGGAAGCATATTGCTTCCTTGTTCAACTGACATTTAGGTTAGCTTATGTCCAGGAAATATTGTGATAAGTTCTTTGGGCAATATTCTTACCCCCTCGCTTTAAGGGAATAACTCTGTGTGCCGTGTATAAATGTTTGAACTAAACAAGAAATCTCATTTCGTGGTGTAGTTTGTCCATCTTATCTTAGTATGTATAGCATCCTTCAAAGGGATCATCCGCCGATAATAAATCTGATAACAAAGTTCCACCCGTCCAGATATAGGGTACAAAATGATATCTCTTTAATCTCTACCACCAACTAGTCCCATATTCTACCTTCACATTGATTTACCTCTTATAAGACATTTGAATAATCATGGGTTCAATTAGTATCCATTTCGCTTCAATGTTTTGTATATTTATTTTTAAGAGAATTACGGCCATAACAAAATTCTACGAAACTTACTTCAACAATACGCCAAAAATAAGAAAACCTATGGCAGGAGAGATTTTATGTGTCCAGTAGGTAGAATGTGTGAAGGTCTACAATCCGAAATTTCATCTAATGTCGAAAAGTCAGAGACTTTCTTCATGGAAGAAACTGCCTTGTTTGGTAAGCATCGACCGGCTTTGCCGGTTCACCCGGCCATCAGAAGATCCTGACACCTCTGAATGTGATAACGGAGGAGGATGATCGTGATTTTGCATTTGCAGCTTGTGATGTCACACTGTTTATCTCAACATTCTGGTAAGCCCGAAATAATAAAGTAAAGTTAGGCTAACACTGGAAAAAAATCTGATATCTTCCAGCATTGAGCAAGAAACCAAGAGCAGACAAATGTCAAAATAGTTGTCTAAAATGGTAATGTGAATTATCTATATATCTGAGAGTGAGTACATAGATACCATTCTAATATCGGAACATTACACACTAACTACTTTGGTTATTAATTAAAACTCTGGTATGAAACTTATCACTTTCTCCAACTGCTGTTAATACAATTACTAAAATGGCAATTTTTTTTCACTTGAAATTTTTCTCATTTGTCTAACATTAAATATGGAGGTAGTGGGAGACAAGTACCTATCCAGGCAGGTAGAACATTATATTGCAGTAGGCAGCGCCATCACATTGAACGAATAAAATAACATTTGACAATTAACACCACAAATTCTGGAACTGCATACAATCAATTTTTTTCAAAAAATTGTTTCAAATGAAAGTGATAGATACTTATGTGTACGAAGTTTAAAGAAAATCGTTGGAGCCGTTTTCAGAAAATGGCGCAAAACTTTAAAAACTATATAGTAAAGTCGCGCTTCCGATGGATGGATCCATGTCAGTTGCGGTGGCGTACGTGGGAAATACCAAGTTTGAGCTTGCTGCGATTCTGAAATATTTTGTTGAACCCGCAATACGGCTCTCACGAGTATCACAAAGTAAATATCTGGCGTGAAACACTCACACCACTTCCTCTTAGTGCATTTATTACAATTGTACGAGACACATTTCTTTCAAACCTGGAAGTTTTACCTACATATATTGTACAGATGGTGCGGAGCCACAGGGTTATACTCACTATTGGATTTTAGGATACGTGAATGTGATCATCTTGTAAACCACATGACAACTGTGACTACCAGTAGCAAAAATACTGTTTGCGGAAATTGAGATTTTTTTTTAATTTAGCTCTCCCAAAATCCATTTAAATTAATTTTTTCTGGAAGAATATTTGCAATAAAAGTGACATTTAATTAATTAGGAAAAGAGAAGGTAAAAGAATCAATACACATAAATCCATCTAAAAGCTCGAGCAGTTTAAAATACATATGCAGAAGAACCTAACTCGACATTATTATTTTAAAAGGGATATGCACCACTGCCAGCTGAAAGATATATTGTGCTGGCCTCTTCAGTGCATTGCCGAAAAGTGGTTTTTAGAAGATGGTGTTTGTGTTTATAAGGTGTGTGTCTGTATCAGCAAAAACTCAAAAAGAGAAAAAGCTCAGAAAGTTCAAATTTGATACTTAGAGTACTAGCATGGGACCCGACAATAAGGTTTTCTCAAAAATGGCTCCAACGATTTTCTTTAAACATGGAATATTTAACTACACATATAAAGAGCTACCACTTTTATTTGAGGTGTTTATGTATGCGAACATTAAACAAACAATTTCAAGAAAATCACCAAAACTGAAAAAACAATTCACTAAAGTTGCATTTTCGGTTGATGGATTCTGACGTAGATCTTGTCGTTGGATCCGATAGTAGTTGGAACCGATACTAAATTGGGAAATCAAGTTTGAACTTGCTGTGATTTTTCCTTTTTGAGATATTTTGTTCCCATAGAAACGAGAGCTAAACACCCACAGCTACAACATAAATATTTATGGACCATTTACTGGATCATAACTTTGGATCTTAAAATCATACATTACCAGTAGGAAGTCAATTTTGTAAATTTAACTGCAAGGAGAAAGTAATAAAAATGTTTAGGAAAAGTGACAATGAAATCCCCGCTATTGTCTCGGAAGCAGTTTGCTGGCTTTTATACGCTCACAGAACTAAAAAATAAAAAAAAAATAGAATAACTCTAGTTACTATGCTGTATCTAGCTGAAACAAGATAAACGCATATAAATACGAAATATATTGAAAATGGTAAGGAGAGCTATAAAAAGTAAATTATGTTTGTCGAACAGTTTTATAGTTAAATAAGGGGCGGAGATGCGTGATTTAGCACTGGTACAATATAGTTGTCCAGGTCTATGATAGAGCCAGCAGCAGGTTGGAGAGAGCACTGGACTATTTGTGGTCAGTAGTATAGTAGGCTCATTGGCGCTGGTGACAACTGTTCTCAACAAGCACTCCGGGACCAGTCCAGCCTACTGTTCCACTCAACTCTACTCTCTTTTCACTGTGTCCTGTGAACTGGTAATTCTTCTGACAAAGAACTGTTAATCATATTTATTATTGATTCTTAACAATTTATTATGGTAATACAGCGAGTTTCAATATGATTCGTAAAAATAGCGTTCTAATAATTTATTGAAAAATAAAATTTCTAACTGGAATCAATTTTTAAAAAAGTGTTATGTAAACATATTTAATTATATCTTATAACTTATATTGATTGTGTTGAGTAGTTGAATACAATACCCAATATTAAAATGCAATACCCAACAGCTGAATACAATACCCAATAATTTCCTCTTACAGCAATAAGAGAATTAAAAAAATGGCCTCCACAGCATACACAATAGTGCAACACTGTATTGTGTGTGTTCATTTGAAAGGTATAGAGTGGTTGCCTGAGGCATCACGACTTACATATAAATATTGTACCAATCTGATGAACGAATCATTATATAAAGTTAGCTGAGTAATTCGCAAATTTCTATGATTCATTCATATATTTTATAATGCCATCAATATTACTGCATTTTTCTATTAAATACAAATATTATACTTATCAGCTGTTCTAAATAAAACATATATAATGTTTAAAGTATCAGCTGGTTTTTACATCAATAATTCATGTTCAGTAGTAAATCATATTGGTTGTCATTGGGGAAGGTAATACCATGGCTCCCTATACACACTACTAGATGGAGAACACTGAACCATATTCCAGAGAGAATAGAGGATGCCCTCCGGAATGACCAGAACATTATTGATAGGCTAATTCAGTACCTCTACTAAAATAAGACATCCATATATTTTAAAAAATTTAATTTATTACATTATTATTAATTGAAAGACTTACGTAGTTTTAAATCATAAAAGTTTTAGTTGGAGTTTTAGAGCGGAGGTAATATAATTAAAAAAAAAAGTGTGAGTGTAACAGAAACATTGCGTTGAAGTGAACTGTCTACACGAACTTGGTGAATTTACTCCAACGATGAATAAACATCCGAAACCGGTCAGAAACAAAATAAATATGCATGCTACGACGGATAAAATCCAGATATTATCCAAGTATTGCGGACCCACCTACATATTCAATCTTAAAAAGGTTTACTTACGTAATTCATTCAACAACAATTTAATTAATCAGGACGGTAAATCTGTTATTAACTGTCGTTATGATCTCCATTACAAATGTATAAGTAGTATTAGTCTGGGAGAATCATACACCATATTACCATCTCTACATATTAATAAACTCAGACTGATTGCGCAGTTGAGACTCTCCAATAAGAAAATCTGTAATCTTTATTTAAACAGAAATTATTTCAAATTTAATTACAACTGTAACTGCCATTTGGGTACTTTCGGTGATCCGATGATTACACTATCTTGTGTCCTGCCCTGCATTTTCATTCTATAGAAACAAATGTTTATATCTATACTATTCATTTGCAGATACTAGTTTTGAAAAATCGGTCAAAATAATGGATTTATCTGTTTCAGACCAGTCAAAGAAAATAAGCAATATATGTTTGTTTTGTATAAATTTGTTGAATGTAAGACTCTTATTTCCAGCTTGATGTTTGTTTCCTAGCTAGACTTTACTCTTTTTGTACAATATAACTCTATCTCCTCCATCATACACTTAAATGTACTGATCACTTGGCTTAATTATATTTGGGCAAGCTACCTTGTAGAATTTGTACTTCTTATTATTACACATACGAGTATGAATAGTTAATCTTCTGGGTTGCTAGCTTTTTAGTTGTCCGGAAGAAAAAGTACAATTGCTTTTGAGAATACATGTTGTGTAAATTTTATAATTTCAATTATTTTAGCTTGATGAATTTTTGTTCAGCTTTTTTATTTTTCTAATTGCATGACTGTTTTAAATACTTCTGAGTTTAATACCCAGTTTTTAATTTTCTGATTTTAGCTAGTTTAGATTAGTTTTATAGTGCTTATATTTCAATTACTTTTATTACGAAATTTTCTTTTCCTTTGTTTATTAATTGCTATTATAACTTGTCTGTAACATTTTCGTTTAACGTCAACTCCCTCTGTATGCCTCCGGGCCGAAACTGATGTACAAATAAAAAACAATTGTACTGATGAAAAACCAATAGATAGACTTGTATAGTCTGCGCCCGGCAAGGATGTGACTGACATTCAGTCCATCGTGAAACTGGCCGAACAGAACAGCGTCAAGAGCTGAAAACCGTGTGTTTTATTGTGAATTAACACCACCATTGAAAACTGTATTTTTTAATGAACACAATAGAAACACAAAGTATTTGTTGAAAAACAATGAAGTAAAAGAAGTAACTTTCAAGTTGTTTCATACAAATGCACAAAGTCCACATAAACAAATATTTTACACAACGCACAAATCCCACTTTAATAATTCTTTTATTTCTGTTCTTTTGGCTCTATCTTTCTTTCTTATTATTCTTGTATTTTACAGCATTCAGCTTCTAGACTCCACTACCACAGCTGCTGCTAATATCTCTCAGGAGATTTCAAATTTAATCTTCAGAAGTAAAGATAAAATACACAAAGGCAAATATTTTTTACTAGAGAAAATTAGCTATTTTTCATTTTGTATTTTCTTATTCAACAGTAGTGATGAATGCAAGTGAAAAAGAATATTTTAGCTAGAAAATTAATGTAAGGTTATTTTATATGCAACACATGTGTGTGTGTGTGTGGGGGGGGGGGGGGGGGAATAGATAAACTTCATAATACGTATATAAGAAGTGTCTCAATACAAAATTGTCTCCCTCCTTAGCATTGCTTCTGATTACCAAACTTACAAAATTTTCATGAAACACACACACCAATTGCACTAATTCAATTTGTTTAATAGATACTCTACACATAAATACTCTGCACATAAATACTGTACACATAAATACTCTACTCTACACATAAATAAAGATGATTGGGAATTGTAATAGCTGTTTGGTTTTAGGACATAAGTTTTGCCTGTGGCTGTACGAGAGCGTCCTCTTCTGTCTTGCCCTTCACTAATACTTCTAACGGCAGTTTAAAGTTAATCCCAATAGCACGGCTTCCTCACAACCCGGCTAAAATCAATTTTCTCAGAGAAAAATGTTTTAAAACAAAGTGATAAGGCTATATCTGTACAATTGGCTTTCCAAGATTCCAAAGAAATTCCCCCCAAAAACTCGGAATCCTATTCTGCATAGTTGCACATCTGGTTGATGGATCGGACCTAAACCGTCGTGTTCGCCCCATGGTCTTATTAAATGGAATACCAAGTTTAAACTTCCTAGGAAAGGACCAAGCGTAATATTTTCTCAAACAGAAAATCTGACAAAATTTGTATTCGGTAGAGATAACTCATAACAAAAACTAATATTTGAAGTATGCAACAACTTCCTCTTACTGCAGTAAGAGAAAAGAGAAATCTATTGATTAAACAATGTCACGTTCGGGGAGACCTTCAATAGTAAATCATTATCAAACGGAATGATAATCCGACACTCATAGGAAAGCAAAAAGATTAAATTTACCAACCACTTTTTGCAAACAAGTAATAAGGACAAGGAATCAGCTGATTCCACATTACAGTTTGCACTGCCATACTGATTCTTACTGGCATAAATTATCAAAAACCATTTGAAAAAATCTCATATGTAACGACTTTCTCATATTGTAATTGCCTATGCTGACGATATACTAATAGCAGCAGACTCTGAAAAGAATCTCCAGTTCAACTTTAACGTAACGGCTGAAGAATTGAAGAGAAAAGAAAATAAATAAATATAAAGCGAAGGCTAGGTGATAGGACAAACAGTAGCAGGAGAATAAAGATGAAGGTCTGGAGAGTGTTATTGGAACAAACTGAAAACATTTAACTACCTGAGGGCCCATATAAATGAAGAAAGTAGAATAGAAAATGAGGTAAGAGAGAGGAAGGTTTTTTGACGCTACTAGAAACAGTTTCCTGGCAAACAAAGAAGTCTCCGCCCAAGCGAATCCGCTTTATATAAATCTGTAAGAGAGATAGGGACATAGTAAGCAAGATAAGCAATACCACAGTAAGAAGAGTCGTACAGCCATAGATTTGATTAGAAAAAACCTACCCAGATGGTGCCAGAATGGGAAATGAAAGGATGTTAAAATTACTATACGAATCGAAAGTGGAAGGCACAAGACGCCACGTCCGTCCAAGAAGAACCTGGGATGAAGAAGTGAAGGAAGGTTGGAAGCAAATGGAATAGAATGGAGAAGTAGAGCTGAGTTGGCAAGGGATAGAGATGGATGGAAGAAGCTGTGTAAGGCCTCTACACTGTCTAGAAGACAGGGCTTTGTTCGTATAAAGCGAAGGCTAGGTGATGAGAAATTTTGTTCACTTTCTCACAAACACTCGCAATGCATGCGCACCAATTGCTTTTATATGCAGTAAAAACATATGTATTGGTTTTGTAGGAGCCAGGATTACATGTATTTCCTGCGAAAAGTGAAATTCGAAAGGTGACCGGCTCGCAGTATTACTCTGGTTACAGTAACAGAGAGCAATACGTGTAAGAGAGAACAACAAATAGTAAGAGAAAGGAATACATAGTAGACATAAATGATAGTTCAAAGATGACATTGTAACAGAAAACAGGTGATAATTGTTGACAGAACACTGTTGCCTACGTGTTATGTATCTCGATTAAATTTTATAGCGCCATAAAAACATCCCCACTGAGGGAGGGTCTGAAGCTAACACAACGACTAGTGTTGAAGTGTGTGTTTTTGTGCGCGCGTGCGGCCAAGATTATTGCCTTGATCTATGTGTGTGTGTGTGTGAATGTGTGCACGTTAAGAGAAGTAAACAGACATAAGCATGTTGCCATGCGAACATCATCTACGTACGTACCCCGATGACAGACAATACACTTATTGTCATATATTTAACAACTGTATTAATACTGTGGCAGACTGATATGCTGCAATGATGACAAGATGATGTACTCCACAGTGCTCACATCACAATGTGATATAAAAAAACATTAATTATTTAAATTAATCTCAGTTTTAATTTATTACTTTCTCTCTTACTAAGAAGAGCAAGAGGCAAGGGTATGGCGGTCATTTCAAAATATTAGAACTGAGTTATTCCCTGGGAATACTTGTCTTGAACATTTCTCAATACATTTCTTTCAAATGTTTTATTTACAAATATATTTCTTTACTGTTTTGCCAAAAGCGATAAACAAAACTGCAAACTTATGGATTTATTTTTTTCAGTTTGCTCCTTCTTGCTACGCTACACACATAAAGCCTCATTTAGTTACTCACTAACATTTCAAATATTTTCTACAAAATTTGATATTTGGAGGATTGTGTTGATTATGCGTTACTTTCTCCTCAAGTACCACCATTACAGTGCCATGTACGGTTCTCCCATGTATATTAAATGTATGGTTAGAACTTTCAAGTCTATAGAAAATTGTTTGATTCGGAGTGCGACTTTTTTCTTCACTTATTTTAAAGCATTCAAGCTAAAATTAAAAAAAGAATTCAAGCTGTCAAAGAGTTACTAGAATTCAACCCATTGTGCCCCAAATGTGAATTTATGGAATAATTTGTTTGGAATTTCCTCGAAAATAGTTCTAAAGATGGTCTTTAAACCCTTAAATGCTAACTGCATAAATTTGAACTTTTAATTTTGATTGGCAACTTGTTTCTGGAAATATTGATTTGATAGGTTTCTGAAGAATCTGATTAGTTGGAAGTACTTTTAAACTGCTTTTACATTTTTGACTGGGGGCTGATAGAGGGTACTATAATATAATAGGTCATATTCTGTTCAGATAAGCCTTATGCACAATAAACCAAACACTATAATCCCCACCACCTACATTTATATATAGTACCAAGGGGCCAGTTAAATAATCCCCACTATCTACATTTATATATAGTACCAAGGGGCCAGCTAAACATTCAGTAAAAATTCCAATTTAGTGGAATGTTTGTTAATTAGAATTGTAGCAATGCATCAAGTGAAGGAGGTGTGAATCTCTCACACCAGACTCTTGTTTAACATTATATAAATCTAGGTTTATCTATCATCATCCTAACTAAATTCCCTCAAGAACCTTCTTTCCTTAATTCTTGGTATTTTCAGCCTACAGTAGAACAGAATACCATGAACAGAACCCTTGTAGCTCCTATCTTATATTTAATAAGAACTGTTAATTAACAATGGAGAGAGGGTTATTAAAAAATATCTCAAATTTCTGTAACCTCCATTAATGCGTATGTTTTTAGCTAAACCTTGTTAAGACGAAAAAAGGAGAGAAAATGTTTCTGTAACACTTTAATAATGTATTAATTACTTCACTAAAATCAGTGAAGTGGCATTTTTACGTCTCTTGTTTTAACTAAAAAGTTCTTTTTCCTCTAGAGCCAAATTAAATTATAAACGAGATATTCTCGGTAAACAATGTAAATAAACTATAATTAAAGCAAAAGTTGTTGAATTAAATATCGTTTTGTTAAAATTTATATTACGATATAAAATAAGTATCACTAATCATAAAGTAATATTTAAACCTTAACTTAATAAACTATTAAACAGTAATTTATTATTTAAGCTTTAATTTACTATTTATAACTTGTTTCCCAATGTACATTAGACTGAAAGCGCCCTTTTGACTTCCAATATCTTTTCAACATGATTTTACATTCTCTTACCGCTGTTGAAGAAAGTATTGCAATCGTGTCAGATTTTAGAAATTGAAACCTTCATTGGAAATAAATGGTTTGATGTCTGCTGAGTATGAAAATGCTGTCTGTTTCTCTCTGAAAGTAAGATAACCTCAGACATTGGAAAATCAGATAACCCGACATTGGAAAATTCAAACTTAATGTTTTATTTACATGCCAGCTAGAGATCCTTCATAAAATTTCGGGTCAAAATCTGTTCCCGTTCGGAAGTATCATTTTAATGAATTAATTTTTCAGTTTTTCCGGACTTTTCTCGAAAATGGCTCAAGCGATGTTTTTTAACATAGTTTATTAACTCTTCATATAAGGAGCTACAAGTTTTATTTGAAACATTTTTCCAGTTGTGTACCAGAGAAGTCCCTTATTATTGGATGGATTTTCTAGCTTCACCCGTTTTCTCGAAATCTGGTTCTACGATTTCCAGTATCGAATAAATATACTAATTTTATTTTTAAACTTTTACCGGAAAAATGCATTTTAGGAAGTTCTATAAGCTCTGCGAAGTGGTTGCTTACCTAAAGGCAATTTCTGCTATCGTGTGCTTCCTCCTAATTATGATTAAAGAGCAATCTACACATTAATAAAAATGCCAACTTCTTAGACAATAAGAACTGCAATAACTGCAGTTAGAGAAAGTTGTGTGATTATTGCACATCAGATTTTTATTTTCTCTTACTGCTGTAAGGGGAAGTGATCGTGTAAAATTTTGGATATCGAGTTTTCATCGGAAATATACGTTTTCAGGCCCCCGACCGGGTCCGAAAATGTAGTTTCTAGAAAATGGTCTCGGTGTGTGTATGTATGTATGTATGTCTGTGTTTCGTTGAGTGTGTGTGTGTGTGTGTGTGCGAGTGTATTTATGTATGTGAACATCAAAGTACTACAACGGAAAATCGCAGTAAGGTCAAACTTGAAGTCCGTTAGAGCATCACCAAGGGATCACATTTGGTGAGGGATGGGGTTATTTTTTCCTCGAATGTGCTATTAAGTTTGTTACACAATTCTACCATCTATTAATATTAATTAGAATTAAATATGTTGCCAAAATCCGAGTTTGAAGAAAAATCGATTGACCAGAAGTGCGTTTTTTTTTTTTTACTTTCTGTTACTGCAGTAAAAGAGGAAGTATTGGGACTGTGACAAACATCTGTAATGGAGTTTTCACCGGGAATACAAGATTTTACCGAGTTTTCAGATTTTCTTGAATGCGCAAAATTTTTGTTGGCAAATGGCGTATATGTTATGTGTGTACAATATATAACAAAAACGAAAAAATCACTGACTGTTTCAAAGATTTCGTTCAACCCAACTGCGATTTCAATCATTCTTCTTTTTTCATAAGGCTAGAGAGATTTCACTTTAAACAGCATTCCACTGTTTACAGAATGTTTTTTAATATGTAACCTTACAAATTATATATATGGCCAGTTCAATTAGTTTATGTCCTTGTGTTTCCATTTGTACGGGTAAATCCTTTACAGCCGATGTTTCCTTTCCATGGATGGTTCCGCGCACCTTTCCATGGATGGTCCTCAAGCTGCGGCGAAGCTGTTCTGCATAGTTGTCCACGTCCGTTTCCTCCTCTTCTGGACTGCCAAATAAAAGGTCACTGGGTAGCCGAAGTTCTCTTCCAAGCACAACGCTGGCAGGTGTGCGGCCCGTGGTCTCGTCGACAGCCGAACGGTACGCCATCATTATTAGAGGTATATGTTCGTCCCAGTAGTCCTGGCGTTCATTCACCAAAATCTTTAAATGTCTTCCTAGAGTCTTGATAAATCGCCCCACCATGCCGTCAGACTGAGGGTGAAGCGGCGTTGTCCTCGTCTTCCTGATGCCAAGAATCCCACAGACCGCCTTGAACACCTGTGACTCAAAGTTTCTCCCTTGATCGGAATGTAATTCCAGCGGAATCCCGAAAGGGCTGAACAGGTTATTACTAGAATTTCGGCCACAGCTGATGAGTCCTGGGTTGGCAAAGCATACGCCTCCGTCCACTTGCTAAAGTAGTCCGCCGCAACTAGTATATAGCGATTTCCCTTTTAGATTTTGGGAACGGGCCGGCTATATCGATAGCTATTCTTTCGAACGGTGCTCCAACATTGTACTGCCTCATAGCGCCACGGGTTCTACTTCTGGGTCCTTTGCTCGCTACACATTCCGTGCATCGCCGGCACCAATCTTCAACATCCTGGTGGTAGCCTACCCAATAGAACCGCTGCCTCAACTTTTCCAATGTCTTCTTTACTCCGAAATGGCCGCCAGTAATGCCTCCGTGCACTTCTGCCAACACTTCTTCCCTCTTCGATGCAGGTAGAATTACCTGATTCCTTTTGTCTTTGCCATCTGCGCTTTCCCAGATCCGAAGCAATACGCCATCTTTAACGGTAAGCGAATCCCATTGCGCGCAGTAGCATTTCACATCCCGACTGCTAGGTGCAATGTCTTTCCAGTCCGGTCTTGACCCACATTCTTTAAACTTGAGCACTGGTCCCGATGTCCTCATCTTTAAGTTGTTCTTCCCTAATCACTTCAGGGCTCCATTCTTCTAGTGGTAAGACCGTAGTTCTTTTGCATTGTCCCTGCTCCTTCAGTTCTATCTTGCTACAGTGCTTGCAATCCGTATTGCAAGGCCGTCTTGAAAGAGCGTCAGCATTGCCATGGCGTCTTCCCTTCCGGTGGATGATCTTGAATTGGTATTCCTGCAATCTCTCTATCCAGCGAGCTACTTGTCCTTCCGGGTTCTTGAAATTTAAGAGCCAAGTCAGTGAAGCGTGATCTGTCCCCAATAGGAAGGGCTGTCCATACAAGTATTTATGGAAATGTTCCAGTGTCTTCACGATTGACAGAAGCTCTTTCCTAGTGACACAGTAATTCTTTTCAGCCTTAGAGAGAGTTTTAGAGAAGTACGCAATGACTCGTTCTTCACTATCCTGTACCTGGAAAAGTACACCCCCTATTCCAACTGCGCTGGCATCTGTGTCTACTATGAATTCGCAACCAGCCCTCGGATATGCCAAGATTGGGGACGTCAATAAGGCTTTCTTGAGTCGATCGAATGCTTCTTGGCATTTAGGTGTCCATTCGAAAGGTTGCTCATTTTCAGTCAACCGATGTAGTGGCCTGGCTATGTCTGCAAATCCGAGGACAAATCTCCTGTAGTAAGTACACAGCCCCAGGAAACTTCTGATTTCACGCTTATCTTTCGGGACTGGCCACGCACTCACGGCTTCAATCTTCTCAGGATCGGTCTTCACTCCTTCCGTGGCAACAATATGTCCCAGGTATTTCACCTCCGATAGAGTAAGATCTCTCTTTTCTTGATTTCTAATTCGTCCCATATCTCTTCTGAATTTGGTTTCTTTTACTGGAAATCCTCCAAGCACGCTGATTACTAAACCTGGTTCTAACCTGGCATTTTCCATGAATACTGTTCCAATTAAGTCTAATGCCATTCTCCGCCGGCCAAGTAACTCATCAATGCTAACCCAACCGCCGTAAACTGACAGGATTATCAGCATATTTGGTTGCGGAGAGGGAGGTGCCTGGTTTGGTATAGTTCCATCTAACTCCATTTCCATTGGGCCGCTATTGCCACTTTCTCGTCCAGTCTCTATTGCTCCGCCTTTCTCTTCTCGTTCTGGTTCAGAATGATGTACATTTTCAAAAAAATCTTAATGAAAGTCACAAACGTGTAGGTAAAGTACCAAGCTGATTGGTTGTAGAACTGATAGAACTGAGTCCTTGATGCTCGCTGATGTTCTCTGGCTGTTCAGTTACACCAAACAACTGATCTCTAGTCGCATTCGGTTGCAACAGTTGAGGCTGATCAGCTAAAGGTAATGCTCGTGCCATTGGCATCTCTAACGGATCTGATGGACTGTAGCCGAGCCGTAATCTTGAATCTGATCTCCGGAGAAATGGATGCCGCCTATCCTTTCCTGCTGCTCCTAGTAGTTCTTCTTCTTTCACAGGCTCTGTCTTCATAGCGACTGGCGTTGGTTGCGTATTGACTTCGGCATTATCGTTCTCCTTTTCATCTGGCTGCGCCCATGTTTGAGGTAGTAGAGCTCCCTCAAAGTTCTGATCAGCACCAGCTCTCAACAGGTAGATCAGAGCATCAATCACGTATGCCGTATGCCTGAGATAAGATACATCCAGTACTGGTAATAAATCAGCATGTTCAGAATTGTAACATCTTATCAATGACAAACAGTGCATCAGTAACTCCCTTCGGGCAGACTAGCCTTCATTGCCACCGTCACGATCCCTAGATGGTCTGGAAGACTCCGAATTAGTGGTAAAACCAACAATCCTAGTTGAAGAAGCCGAAGAAATACCTCCAGGGTGATGCGAAGACTGTGTAGTAGATCTTGATGTACTTCCAGAAATAGTACCACCATTCGAAAGACCACAAATTCCGCTATTACTTCCGCTAACCCCGTTAGCACTATTCGAGCTTGGGGAACCTGAACCATGGTAGAGAGGATGATGAAGATGTGCAGAATCTGACGCTGTCGTAAGAGAAGCTCCAAAGCGCAACCGAGATTCGGTTGAATCCGCCACTGTCAGAAGCCAATCCCACGGTGGTTTTAACGGTTTTTCTACATAGGTCTGTATAATTGGCACGGGTTGTTGCTGTGGTGCACTAACATTACATAAACTGCCTAAAGGATCTGCAATTTGTCGAAGTACAATAGCAAAACTTCTAGCCGAACAAGCAGCTGTTGTAGGCATGGTGACCCCATCCTGGTTACTATTGCATGCCGAAGATGTGTTAGTTGAACGCCTCAATGAAGACGGATCAATGAATACCAATGAATTGTCATAACCACCTGATAATTTTGAACCGGTGTCTGCTCTTCTAATAGCCCACTGCATTGGCTGAAGAGGAACTTTCCTCCTTTGGGGCTGACCACTTTGTCCCGAACGTCTTTCTAACTGTTCATCTCCAAGCAACATTTCTTCGTGACCCAATCCTTCGCTTTCTCCATCATTCTCTTCATGCTGACTTGCCGCTTTCATTGAATCACCACTTTCATCTTCTCCGAGCATAGAAGTATGCAGGGTGTTAGATGAACGATGCTGTATAATTTCTTGGTTAGTCTGATCGCTGTCGCTTTCAGTTTCCACCAACAAATTTTCACTTTCACTTTCCGCACCTTCACGTTCGACTTCTCTCTCAGGTCCTTCTCTTTCGACTTCTCTTTCACCCTCAGTCTCACTGCCTTTCCCATCATTCACTGGTGCTTCTAAACTTTCTACTATTTCTTCTTGGACCAGGTCTAATTCTTCTTGGACCTTGTCTATGTCATTCTTCATTCCTTCTTGGATCTTATTTATCTCCCTTTTTATTTCTGCTCTCATTTCATACTGGCCCCTTTTTGATTCCTCTCGGGTCTTCTTCATTTCGTCTAACATTCCATTTATTTCTTTCAACAATGTCATCATTTCCTCCATTTTCCGCGTTTGACTTCTGGTACTTATGGGCATACAATAAAACTGATACTAAACTGTTACCTGTTTAGAGATTTTATCCCACTTCTGACACCAAATGTAACGTTTTTTCTTTCTAAACTAGCTACTGCAACTAGTTTCAAGTGGGTTCGTATAGATAAAATACTCTAATCTTCAATAAAGAAAACACCAATTTATTGCTATACACAATAAATTACTAAATACAACGCTTAATAATAATTATTTCACAGTTTAAACAACAAAAGTTCACTTTTTTCACTGTTTGTACACTTTTCACAAACTTGTGACTTCATTTGTAACTGGGAACTCTCTTAACACTCTGTGGACCCTCTATTTATACCGGTAGAGAAACTTCCAGACTTCTCTCGACTATTCTAGAAAGAACTATTCGCCAGCGCTTCCTGCGGCCACTAAGAGAACCTTAGGTACCTGTCTTCTCTCCTAGATGGCACCACTAGCTGCGTTACAATATATATATATTTTTTAATTTAAGGCGCGTCAACGTCTGTGATAAGTGGCGCCCGGAGCATTCTCAGCGCACAGCCGGCTTCCGGACAGTGTTCTCTCGCTACAGACAAACTATCCATCACTGGACAGTGAGCTGTAGAGGCTTCTAAGAAGATAAAAATCTAAGGGTAGCAATGGACTCGAACCCGGGTCCTCCGCGTGGGAGTCTGACGCGCTAACTACTGAGCCTTCCCTTAATATAAATTTGTTTATTTTGTTAACATTTCAGATTTAAAGAGGTAGATATGAATTGCAAGATTTTCCTAAATGGTTTATATTATATACACGTCATATGTTCAGATAGAAAGAGGTACTTACTATATGGTCTACATGGAGAGTCAGAGGGAAAATGAAGAGCCGGTCACTTTGAAGCCGGCAACAAGCAAAGGTTGTCATGATCGTGCAGACCCTTACTGTTATTGGGCACGCAGCAGAAGGATTCTAAGAAGTTGGTGAAAATTAGATCCAGTCTTCTGTATACTCTAGCCTCTCCTTAGTTGTTTGCCACGCAATCCAATCTTCCAGAAGCCGTAATGGGCCACAATGGTTCAAACATACACCTTATATTGCAGCAAACATTTAAAAAAAGAAATAAAAAGAAAAAAAAGAAGCTGGTGTTGAACCGTTCTCTTGCTGCCATTTTAACACTCGGTCGGTCGACTACTTTTTTCTTTTAACTTGGAATTTTGACCTAACATTTACTTGGCCTCAGCGTCACATAGGTATGGGGCGGGGTTACTGTTTTTTTTAAACAGTAGGAACTATTACGCCGTTACGTCAACGTATTACGTTGTTATCACTCCAGACATGTCTCCTAAATCTACAACAAAACATGTTACGGCAGTTCAGAACAAACTTACCGAAGTCACCAGACAAGCAAACCCTCTTCCCAGAACGAAGCTAAAATCAATGGTTCTCGAAAAAGTTGCAAACAACTGCGTCAGGTTTCTGCATGCATAGTTAGCATTACCAGTTTAGAGGACAGAATTAGAGCAGTGGTGAGCAGATCCTGGGTAAATAGAAAGCTCTTCCTCCGGTAACCTCTTATGTCCGGAAAATCGATTTTCTTCAGTTTGTATTCTAACAATGCATCTTATATAACTTAATTTTATATACACGTTACTACCGTACATTGCTAAAATGCCACTTTAGGTGCAAGCTTCATTTGAGTGTGTATTTAACGCTTGTGCCATTGAGTGTTTATCACTTGGTCTGTGGCAGCCCAATTCAATTTAGCTGTCGAATAATTGTTCAGCACGTCATTGGTGACACTTGTCATGTAGAGGCATAGACTTAGATGAGCGGCATCCATTTCCTCTTGTTGGCCATACGAACAAATCGGGCTCTCTACCACATCTATCCTATATAGATGCAGCATCAAATTTAACGTTATTATATCTCTTGCAGAACTTTGCAGTTATTGTCCAAAAACATTCAGTAAAAACTGCATTTCCGGTTGAATTGATTGAAACTTTTCAGTTCGAAAATATTTGTGTCATTTTCAGAACTTCGAGCCTAATAAATGAAACATCAAGTTTAAGCTTCTTATGATTTTTTTATTTTTAGGGTAGTTTGCATTAAGGTGAGCTCGAAACATAATTTCCGAAAAACTCAATTATAGAAAATTTGCCACGATCACAATACTTTCACTTCTGGCAATAAGAGCAAGTAAAGAAAAAAAAGAAAACAGTTCTGCTAATTTATTCGAAGAAATTGCGGAACATTACTTCTTGACGGTCATCTTATTATATAATATAATCTTGTTCTATATAATGTTGCGTAATATGGTTTTCATTATTTAAAATTTCATATTTTCTAAAAATACGATATAAAAAGATTAATTTTAAGTGTTAAGTGGAAAATGTTTGCAATATATGGGCGAGGGAAGTAAACAAACCTGTACAAAGGACAAAATAGGTCAGCAGTTAGGAACAATAGGTCCTACATCTGTATAAATAGCAGGCCGCATCTGTTTTTAGAGTGTCTGCAAACAGTTCCTCAGATGGAAAATAAGTGATATTTATAAAAGGTGTAAAATGAAGTAAAACAAAAAAAAATACACGTGGTAAACACGTGGTACTAGGTGTACTATGTTTTCAGTAAGTAGGAGGAAAGGGTCAATACGGGATAATTGGGGAGGAGCATGCGACAGTGGCGCTACATTCACTCAGTGTGAGAGAAAGCGGCATCCGGATTAGAGTGTGTGAGTAAGACAGACTAATGAGAACGACTATAAGTGGGACTGAGAGGGAATCAGAACACACACACACAGAAACATCAGTGTGAGAGAGAAAGAGAGAAGAACATACGCACAGAAAGAGAGATACCCCTACACCATGTGTACGCACGCTCTCCTCTCTCCCCTTCTGTCCAACTCGATTCACAGATCGATACTAACCCAGTCACAAACAAAACAAACTGCCTCTCTACTGCGTCCCCCTATCCCCACCGCCACTAGAACATAGGCCTGCTCCAGTTAGACAAGGAGAGCTGGAGAGTGCGAGAGAGAGAAAGAGAAACGCTCGGTCGCTAGAGAGCGGAACACTGTGAGTTTCAGAGCGCGCTATGAAGGACAAATATTGGAGCCGTACTGTCGGTGGCGAAACAATGAGGGCGGAGCCCTACAAATCACAAAGACGCAGAGTTTACGCACTCTACACAACGAGAGAGAGAGAGCTCTCTGTTAGGAGCTCTCTGAGAGGGTGGGGACAGCCTACACCACCCTGATATACAGCCTACACCACCCTGTACAGCCTACACAACCTACCGCAACGCCTCCTTATCTTCATGGTACATACCACCTCTTTCAACAACATAAAGACCTTAACAAATACCACCCCCTCCACTACTATATCTGAAAAATCAGCTGGTGTTTTCTTACCTCAACCCCCCGATTGCCGCCCTACCACTTATCATCCATTTGTTTCCATTAGATTTCTATTTGATGTTGTTATGTTTGACCACCCTCAAAACATTACAAACCTTTATTATTAATAACAACAGGCCATTCATTTATATAAAAACATATTTAAGAAAAAACAAACATTAAAACAATCAGCTGTTTTCATTTAATTACATCAGCTGATGTAGATAGAAGGGAACTATCCAACATACAAACAGAGTATTCCAATCAAGCAACCACTATCAGCTGTTACTAAATTTAATCTGATTCTGTTTGCATTGTCACGATGAATTTAGTTAACATCTCCTCCTTTAATCAGGACAATAAAGTGTTATTAACCTTACGGCTTTAGCAGCAACTATTGCCAATTTTCTTGATAACGTTTCCAACGATTTTCTTTAAACTTATGCATGTGGTAGCCATACCATCTTTATATCGAATAGTTTCCAGGGATATTGATTGTCGGGGGATTCTATGGGAGTTGTGACAATAAGTTTCCTAACTAAAGTTAATTTAATTTAAATTTGATTCAACGATCTAAATCAAGGTTTCCAACCGTTGTGCAGCGGCACACCAGTGTGACGCGAAATTTTTTTATGAACATTAATTAAATTATTTTAGACAACAGTGTAAAGCATAGTGGGTACATCAAGGAAATAGTTTTATAATTAATTATGAAAATATATGTTGATGTAATAAATAAACACCGTTATATTTCAAAGTGAGCTCTGAAAAATAAGGTTTAGCGACCCATCCATACAAGGCACGATTTGGCGAAGATTTGCTTATCAACAGCGTTTATGTCGAATATCGTAAACACACGGTACTTGAGAGTAAAATACAAGTACAGTAATTAATATAGAACCGTACTCAAAAATACTAATTAAAGGGACTCAATCGCAAAGTATGAAGGGGTTTTTAAATAAAATAAATAGATGATATAAACAAAAGCCAGATGTAGAATACGCGCCAGCACAATCCATGCAAAAAACAAAAATCGATTACGGTTAGAAGCCTTGGAAGAAGAATTAAGAGTATGCTTGCTCAAATTCATCATCACAAAGAAGAAGATACCGTGCTAATTGTGAAATTATATCAAGGAACATAAATATAAATGAGTTTTTGTTTTTTAATATTAATTAATTAAAATAAATTGTTTTGTGGTATCTTTTGGTTATAATGGCGCATTCTATTTGTGTTTAATAGAAACACTCAAGGCTTTCTCTTACTGCGAATTGCCAAAGTTCCTTCACACTTGAATAATTCTTATTAATGTTTAAAACCGTCGGCGTTTTTATGGAGAAAATCACAAACAATGAAAAACCTATTCAGTAAAGTCGCACTTCCGGTCAACCGATTTTCTTCAAACTGGGAATTTTGGCAACGTATATAATTCTAATTAATATTATTTTGTTGACAGAATTGTATAATGAACTGAAATAGCCCATTAGAGGAAAACATCCCCCCCCCCCCAAGTCCCCTTAAATGAATTTTCCCGGAGAAATGTTTCAAATAAAAAATGTAGCTCTTTATATGTGTATTTAATATTTCAGGTTTAAAGAAAACCGTAGAGGAAAGCATAACATAATTTTCCCTCATAACACCCAAAAAAAAAAAATCAACATTCCCGGAGAAATATATCAAATAAAAGTGATAGGTATTTATGTACGTACTTAGTATGGGGGTTTGGAAAATCGTTGGAACCGTTTTCCAGAACTTCGCGAGAAAATGGAAAACAAAAATTCAGCAGAGCCGCACTTCCGGTGATGGATTTTGCATCTAAATGACAAACACCGCACAGTCACACACCTAAAACAGACCAATTTCTAAAAACCACATTTTCGGACTCAGGGACCTCAAAACGTATATTTCCGGTAAAACCTAGATTTCGAAAATTTGACACGAATACAATACATCCTCTAACAGCAGTTAGAGAAAATAAAAATGCCATTGCTGTAACATCAGTATTCCACCTAACTCATTTCATTAGATCGATCAGATAGAACAAAAGTCATTATAATCTAACTAGTGAAAGATTACTACTACTTAACCAACTCTTTCAAAGAATACTGAGGGAAAGAACTTTAGAGGAAGGAGAGGATTTAACAGAATCTAGTAGGAAGGCGATGGAAGTGAGCGAAGAGCTCTCAGAATGGAGTTGCTAGGACAAAGACCCTGGTAGAACTATGTACGTTGACCAAGTTGATAGTCTCCCTCCACTACGAATAATAAATCAATTCCCGACACATCTGACATAACTATGAAAATGGATTGATTTTCTCTCTGTGAAAAGCTAAAATATGAGTTCTGAGTTTCTTTTCATTTCTTTAACTTTGGAAATATACTTTTATTTTCCCTACTGACACCATTCTATGCAAGTAGTGACTATAACAAAGTATTTCTCCAGGTTTATCTAATTCAGCAGTGAAATTTAAATGACTGCTTTGTCATGAACGGGTAACCGTCACAGTTAACCGATCAGAAACAACAATAACAACAAATCTGTTAAAAGCAAAATCTGGTGTGAAACTTCTATCCTAATAAAATGACTCTTTTGGAGAAAAGCATAAACTACTCCCCCCCCCCAAACTTCATTAAATGAATTTCTCGGAACAAAGTTTCAAACTAAAGTGATCTCTATATTCACAGTTAGTGTAACAAATTTAATGAATTCTTCGGTGTTTTTATGGAAAAAATCGCGGACACTGACAAAACTGTTCAGTAAAACCGCACCTCCTGTCGTCCGATTTTCTTCAAACTCGGAATTTCGACAACATATTTAATTCTAAATGTAAAGTTTGGCCAACAGGGTACTGACCCAGACCTCATGGACAAAATTACAAGTATAAAATACAAAATATAACCTTATCCATAACAAAAGTCCACACATTATCGCTAATCTAACCCTAGTTAAAAAAAATATAAAAATCTCATCTTGTCAAAATTAAGAAACCACTTGGCCAATACAGTTAAATACCGCCTACAATCCTTGGTTTAGGAATATTTCTTCATGGGGTGGTGTGAGCATTATTCAACTTTAAACTGCCACATAAATAAAATTCAACTATCCATCCAACTTAGGCTGACACATTATACATATATAAATAATCCAGAATTGCTTGCGGTGAAATGTGCTACACATTTTCACCAGAATGTTCTTGCACTTTATGCAACACTCATGAGTCAGATTCTTGGTTTCACTTTCTTTTTGAGTGTAGGTACTGTTCTGTCTAATCTGAGAGAGAAATATGTACCGATCCCATTATAGAACAAATAAAAATGAGTTTGAGAACTTTATAAATATTACATCTATAATAACCCCAGACAAAATTAATGAGAAATTTGTTTATAGTGAATATAAATATTCAAAAATTGGTTAAATGTATTTTATTAATAGTATTTCTGTTTGTTTGTTTAAATAAGGCATTTTAGTTATTTTCCTTTATTTAGTTATTTGTCTTTGTTTTATAATTATTTGTATATTCAGAGATATTTTCATCTGTTTTCTTTACCATTCTTTACTTTTCCTTATGTGGGTGTGTGTGGTTGTTTAACAAATTAACTAAAAAACGAAAAATCGCAGAAGGCTAAAATTGATATTCCGTTTAGATACGACCTCCGAATCAGACAGGTTCACAGGTTTCCAGCAAACTAGGAAGTGCGATTTTAATGAATTTGTTTTCTCATTTTTTCGCGATTTTCTCAAAAATGTCTCCAAAGATTTTCTTTAAACTCATTATACTATCTACACACATAAATTTCATCCCTATCACTTTTCATCAGAGATATTTTCCGTGATAGCCTGCTTCTTTTTGTTGTCATCGACCGGTTTCGGGCGTTCGTCCATGATTAGGATGCTTTTTGTCAAACAGTGCGTTAACACAGATTTGCAGAGATCAAATTTATTTGATACACTCAATTTATTGAATGATATTCAATGATTTAGTGTATCAACTAAATTTGCTGTGTGCAAATCTGTGTAATCACACTGTTTGACAAAAAGCATCATGATGATAGGCGAACGCCCAAAACCGGTCGATGACCACAAGAAGACTATCACGGAAAATATACCTGATGCTTGCAGCACTGCGGGACCAACCACAACAACCCATCACTTTTATTTGTAACATTTTTTATTTTTAGGGGTTCTGTGGCAACAGCAAAGATAAGCTTTTCTCTAAAGTACACTTTAGTATATATAAGCAACAGAAATATTGCTAGAATTCCAACTGAAGAACATTGATTAACCTAAAGCGTTACATTACAGAATTGCTTTTTCAGTTTTTGGGATTTTCAAGGAATGTGTCCACGATTATCTTTAAACTTGGAATGCCAACTGCGCAGATAAAACCTATCACTTTTATTTGTAACACTTTTTGGTAAAAATTGAATCTGAAGGGTCAATTTTATAATTGTAATGACTGCAGTATGGGAAAGTCGGGTGATTGTTTCATATAAGACTTTTTCCTTATTGTGTTATAACCTGAATGGATGAAATTATTTCAATTTTAATTCACATGTACCTATATTCACATGCAACTACTTAGTGAACATTGTTTCTTCTGGTTGTTTGTTGATGTCTATATAATATGATTAAAACGTATTCAAACAAATAAATAGTATTTTTGTACTTGAAAAATTTTTCCCTGAAGACGCTGTACTAACTCACACACATACACACACACACACACACACACACACTATATATATATATAATATATATATATATATATATACCTATACTTTGCATTCATTTCGCTAGTAAAATTGATTTTAGGGTAAGGATTGTGGAGGGTGCTGAGACGTAACTCTTTCCCGTACTCTCCCCTACCAGTATAATGAACGTTTCCACCTCCTGAAGAATAGATGTAAAGAAACTAAATGTTCTACAAAAAATTCAAATTTGAGAGAAATTTGTCAATTAGCCACGTAACAATGGCACTAAGAGGAAACAGTGTGCTTGAGGCCACAGTTTTATTGTTTGTTATGTATTTACATCTGTGATTGTAAAACTCCATTATTTATCAACATTAGTAAATCTACTCCGGTCTTCTCAGTTCAGTTTAGGGGGTAGCAGGGTGGGGAGGAAGTTCTTCTTTATGTGTGTTTGGTGGTATGAAGGGAAGGAACACGCTCTCTGAATCGATACACAGGTTGGCCTACTTTAAATGACAAAATCGTAAAAACATCTCTCCAAGAAAACAAACTGTAAAAAAAATACTGGCTACATTTTCCGGCTTTTTCGAAGCTATATAAATAGTTAATTATTGTGACTTCTAGGCAACCGATGAAAAGTAACAAGAAAATATGTATTTAATATCTCTTCAAATTTAATACAAAGACGAATTTAAAATAATGTCTCGATCGGTTTTCCTATAACTCTATGGCTGAGCTAACATAACAAGATGGACTGAGCACTGAGTCCTCAGCTCACCATGGTTTGCCTTACCGACCGTTTTTATATGATGTCACACAATGATAGTTTTACTATTTTTATTTTATCCAAAAAGAAATAGATTAATAACGCAAAAAAAAATCCAGTTCTCACTGGAGGGCACTGAGAGTCTCCCGCGCACCAACAACTTATTCAGAAGCAATTTTTTAATCAGAGAAATGAATAATAATAAATTAATATAATAAACCTCTGGTACAACAGCCTGTGAAGGGCCAAGGCTTAGCAGACGGCAATTTGTATTGGGGTCGTGTTCACGCCGCGGTTCCTGCGCCGTTTAGTTCGCTCCCTAGATGCGTTACCAACTGTAGCTTCCCACTTTTTCTCACGTTGCTAGGTGAACACCGACTTTGCCCTCCCGGGAATCGAACCCCGAATTCTCGCGGGTCTATTGTCTTTGTCGACAATATCACAAATTTTTGATCCTCTCGGCCTTGAGAGACCTTGCGTTATAGTAGCAAAAATATTATTACAAAGATTTGGTTAGAACGGCTATCATGGGACGGAAGTTTGCCTTTATCAATTCATACTGCATGGACTACATTTCGTCATGCATTGCCGGTACTGAATGACTTAAAAATAGGACGTCATGTTATTTGGACAAACGTTTCTCATGTGGAGATGCATGGCTTCTCGGACGCCTCTTTAAATGCATATGGGGTTTGCATCTACTTAAGGTCCGTCAACAGCGACGGAAATATTATGGTCGATCTATTATGTGCGAAATCGAAAGCTGAACCCATTAAAAACAATTTCGATGCCACGTTTAGAGCTTATGGGAGCATTATTGTTATCTAGAATTGCTACCAAAGTCAGAAAAGCTCTAAGTATTATGATAAGTAAGCAGGTTTTCTGGACTGACTCCTCGATTGTGTTGTGTTGGATAAAAACAGAACCATGTAAGTTGAAGACATTTATTGGTAACCGAGTATCGGAAATCCAACAGCAGACACTTGGTATTATTTGGAGACATGTTCCTCCACAATACAATCCAGCTGATTAATTATCAAGAGGTATAAATCCTCATGAGATTTCTGACTTTAGATTATGGTGGAAGGGCCCAGATGGGCTTTCTCAAGGTAAAGCTCATTGGCCTGATACCTTCTTCGAAACTATTCCTGAAACTCCAGTATTACGTAAAACTGTACATGCACTAACTTGTTCATTAAAGCAACAGGAAGTTACACTGTGTAATAAATATTCAAAGCTCTCATTCAAAGAATAGTAGCTTACATGTACCGTTTTATAAATAATTCTTCAAAACCACAGAAAGAAAGATTATTTACAAATCTGACTAAAGGGGATTTACAATTCTTTGAACGTATTAATAACACTATCACAACGTGTGTCATTTGCGAAAAAAATCCAAAGGTTGAAGAACAATAAATCTGTTCATTCTACAAGTAAAATATATAATTTGAATCCATTACTCGATGACAATGATATATATAATGCGGGGGTAGGCGGCCGCTTGGAAGATTCTCATTTCAAGTTAACAAGAAACATCCCATTACATTATGTGGAAAACATAATCTCACTAAACTTCTATTACAAAGAGAGCATCTGGGATTCCTTTATTGCGGCCCACAACAGTTGCTAGCATGTATGAGAGAAAAATATTGGCCTGTAAATGGCAGAGTTTTGGCTAAAAGAATATGTCACCAATGGGACCGGTGTTCGCGTTTTAGCTCCAAACCAGTTTTACCCATTATGGGTAACCTACCAAAAGAAAGATTAGAGCCTTGTCAAGTTTTTGAAGTTGTTGGAGTGAACTATGCTGGACCAAAACCAGTCTTAAAAACCAAAACCAGTCGGCGAAATCACATCTCAAAATCCTACTTGTGTTTGTTTATATGTTTTGTTACCAAGGCTGTACACCCCGAATTAGTTACTGATCTTTCAAAAAATGCTTTCCTTATGGCTTTATGAAGGTTTGCTGCTCGAAGGGGAAAACCAATTAAGATCTATTCGGATAATGAGACATATTTCGTAGCCGCTAGTTTCGAGCTAAAATCTTTAAGCAAATATATTAGTACAAACAGTGAAGAGCTTGTTGAAACATTTGCTAAGGAAAATATAGACTGATCATTTATTCCACCAAATTCCCCTCACTTTGGAGGTTTGTGGGAAGCAGGGATAAAAAGTGCTAAACATCATTTTAAAAGAATTGTTAGCAACGTCCCATTGACCTTTGAACAGTTGAATACTTTGTTCGTACAGATTGAGGCTGTATTAAATTTCAGACCTCTATCCCCACTATCCACTGATCCAAACGACCTACATCCGCTTACTGCCGCTCACTTTTTGGTTGGCAAATCTCTACTGGATGTGTCAGAAAGGGATTTTTCATGTACACCTGACAATCGTCTCACAATCTATCGGCACATCCAAAAGATAAAACAACATTTTTGGCAACGCTGGAGTAAAGAATATGTACGTGAGCTACAGCAGCGCGTTAAATGGAAACGCTCTCATGGCGAATTAAAGGTAAAACAGCTAATATTGATTAAAGAAAATAACCTGCCACCCATGCAGTGGAAATTAGGGAGAATCAACCAGATTCATCCTGGTAAGGATGACGTTCCACTAGTTGCGACTATACGGACATCCAATGGTCTTAGCAAGAGGACTTTTGCGAGGAGTTTTGCAATATATGTCCTTTACCACCACTTTAATTTTATGTGTAGTTGAAGTGGATACCTTCAAGTCCGGGGGTGTATTAATACGTATATCGAAACTGATCGATCTGCGATAAAAAAAAGATGGCAGTCGGTGAAGATAAAGAGAATATGGTTGACGTTGCTCTATTTACTTTACATAAAAATTTGTGTGCACTGTTATTATTTACTTATAAAACCATAATAAATATAGTTTGAATTTACTCCGTGTGCATTTTCTTGTGTGTATTAACCTTTAATGACAGAACAGAAGTGCTCACCCAGCTATCTCGTGAGATAATTTACAATTGCTTTACATCAATTTAATCGCTACTGCGCGCTTATTAAAGTGAAGAGCATTTATTTTAGCTGTTTAATCGCCTGCAAGTTGTCATGCCGCGGAGACCTTGTCAAAAAATGTGGTGAAACACACAAAATTTTCTACTGCAATTCTTTTATCGCTGACTGACAACTCCAATTGTTCACACACACAAATACAAACTGCATTTGCTAACAAAATTTTGTTTGTTCCCAAGAGATTTTATTTCCGGTGAACTCAATTTCAAAAATTTAAAACGATCCTAATATTAGACAGACGAAAGAGCAGACGAAGGAACAGAAGAAACAGCTGATACGTATATAACCAGCCAAAAGTAATTACTTTAGAGATTCACATTGCTCTGAATCGAGGTATATACAAGTTGCTTTCTTAATCAATTTAACTTGAAAACAGCTTCACTACTGACTTTAGTGCGCAGGTGCATAGGTGCAATTACTGCTAAACATCTTGGGCGGGAGTACTGCCGGTATCGGATGATTTTGTCTGATTTACTGATGTTCCAGAGCTGAAGAATGCTACTAGGGCGGAGATTGGAGAATAGAATCTCAGTTTTATCTCTTGAAGTTACGCAGCACAAAGCGCATTGTTACTAACCAGATTAGTTCCAGGCTGATTTGGGTGTGCTAATGGAGCTATGTAGTCGGAATACTCTGACACTGGCTGGATGCCTGAACTTACGTGTCACTTTCCGGTTTACACTTTGTCTGATTAGAACATCTACTAAAACATGGATGTTCAATAACTCTCAGATTCTGTGGTTTGGTTCGATGAGGCTAAGATATTTACAATTATAAGGGCTATACGCCTACCTTTACGAGGACTTTAAGGTCTTCACTCAGGCTGGCTAAGATATTTACAATTATAAGGGCTATACGCCTACCTTTACGAGGACTTTAAGGTCTTCACTCAGGCAGGATCATCATCAGGCTGGTGTGCTCACGTGCCACTATCGTCTCAATAGACAATGTTTCTTTTAGATTTAGTTGACGTTGGCCCTGTAGATCTGTCATAAGTTGGAGGAGATGCTGTTGCATGTCTTGAGGCTGAACTTATGTTCTTAAACTTATGTTACTCAAGGAGTCGAGTGAAGGAGAAAAGTGAGCCGTGTTCGCCAAAAAAGAAATCTATCCTTCCCGGTGTGCCTAGTGTAACTTAGAGATGGTGCACAATTCATCCTTCGGCGAAGCTAAGGGGACCTATTCTTAATTAAATACAATCTAATCATTATCAACAGAGCTAAAATTATAAAACTATAAACTAACCTCAATTTATAACAGTGAATCCATAATTACAAAACTAGCAGAAATACTGCGACTAATCAAATTAAAGCACAAATTATTATAGAAAACTGGTATATTCTTTACGAAAATATAAATTTTCAATTATGTAATACAGCGCTTGTATGTTGTTAGTACCAAATTTATGCAATCATCGTAACACAATCAGTGCCAAATTATATCATATAATATCTGCACAACTGGTTAACTGCATTAAAATAGGTAAGAACTGAAGAGAAGTTAATGAAGTTCAGATAACATTCCGCACATGCGCACAATGCAACTTCATTAATGTACAATTAATTACAGATAATATGATAATGTTGCAAAATTCATGAAGATTTTCAAATTGTGGCACTGTTTGCGTACCTCACTACAATTTTATCATTCAATTACTTGATTACAGATTGCAATATCTGTTTGTATATGTCGGAAAATAGATTATTTCACTCAAAAAGTACTTGACAATACAAGTACTAAAAAGTAATTAACTAGTCATAATAATGTATTTTTCAAAATTGATCAGATTCATCACAACTAAACGTTTGGAAATGTGGGGGAGAAAATTGCTGGTAGAGAGACTGATGACCACTTCTTGTCGCCATTGAATTTTGTGTTTATTAATTGCAATTGAATCGATCATCCGATCAGAACATTAATGGCGGTTACTATTCATTAGAAGATTAGTTTAGGTTCTTTTGTAGATCTTTGTCAGGTGTGAGTCTCACATTGTTTACCTTAGTGCTAAGATAAGTACATAAGACCTAGAGAAGTAAATCAACGAGGATGTTTCTGGACTGAATCATACCACACAATTGTCAGTTTTTTTTTAATTTAAGGCACATCATTCTATGGTCACTGGCGCCCGGGGCTTTCTCAGTGCACTGCCGATTTCCGGACAGTGTCCTCTCGTTATAGTCAACACTATAGAGGCTCACAACAGTGAACTATAGAGGCTTCTAGGAAAACAAAATCTAAGGGCAGCACTGCTGGACTTGAACCCGGGATCTTCGCGTGGGACGCTACCACTGATCCCTTCTCTCATTTTTTGCGCTGTGTTGCCAAAGTATTGCAAACGACTTAAATTCTTGAAATTATATTTTCAATTACATGAAACCATGAAACACATGTTTGGAGATGCACTAAAAATACAAAAATGGCATTTTTAGTGAACAGTCTGTATGGTATGTGTAATGTAATTGGTAGATGACATATCTGAAAAATAAAAACGAATCGCAAAAAAAATCAAATCTGTTATTTCACTTAAATAACCATCGCAGAATATACGAAAGTTTCGGGCCAAATATGTCAATCGAAAATGTGATTTCAGTGTTTTTTTCCCGCAATTTTCTTAAAATTTTGTATACTCACACATGACACTTTTATTTCAAGCATTTTTCTGGGCAAATTGATTTTTGGAGGGCTCAAGAAAGAGCTGCTACATTAGGCTATCCCCTCTAAAAGGGCCACTTCAGTGCAATATACGGTTGCATCAATATAAATTTATAAAGGTTGAATTCCAAGTTTGAAGAAAAATCGATTAACCGGAATTGGGATTTACCGCCTACAGGTTTCTCAGTTTTTCCTTATTATTTCGATAACGGTTCCAACGAATTACTGTCAGAGAAAGTCGTGTAGCGTTTCAGAGCCGAGTATTTTTCTTTTTTGCTTTTTTAACTATTTGATTATAATGCGTATAATAAAGTGGTGTGAAGCTGTTATAATCATAAATGGTAATACATGAATCTGACGACCTTGAAAACAGATCTGCAGCTGAGGCTTCCTGATGAAATTAGGACCAAATTTCAGAACAAACAGAAACAGAACAAATTCCCATTAATCAAAAAAGTGTGGGCACTCAATTAAGTTATATTATTGCTTTACAACTGCCTCAGCAAATATTGAATAACCTAATTGGTCTAACATTTAAGGCCAAGTTCTAGAGAACTTTATCAAAAGTTAGAGTTGCTTTTGATCAAACAGTCAAACTTCACTGACTACCTATTACTTTGCAAGCCTGCACGTATGTTTAGACTGAAATTAGGGCCAATTTGTGTATACAGATCAATCGGAATGTACGCATTCTCAAAAGATTTTAAGCTAAGATGCGTGGGCGTAAGTGTGCCAACGCCTTGTAAGTGCGCCTCTTGCTAATTCATCCATTTAAACGCATTTTTATTGATATTTCATCACACCTCAAAAAAATCAAAAATCAAAAGTGGCCTTTCAAGTTTTCACTCATATGAAGGTAGGATGGTTGAATTTAATTTGAATCTATCATCAGCAAAAGTGTAATAGCAGAGTGCTTACCAAAGTTAGAGTTTTTGCTCTCACTTAATGTTAATATTTTTATAACAGTTTAAATTTAACAGTTATACGCAGGTCTCGAACTGAGGAAACCCGCTTTACTAATTATAATTAAAGTAATTTCAAATTTATTATTTCAGTTTTATATAGGAGCCGCTCATCTCCCCAAAAATTTGAAAAAATTTGTATTTGAAAACGAGAGGCATGTGCAACCCCATAGAATGGGGGTCTATGATGTGTGTTAGGCTTGAAATTGGAGGCAATATGATTCCCTACCAATCTAATTTATTTATTTTACAAAACACAGACATTAGGTCCAATAACAAAAATAAAATTGAACAAGAATTACATTTAATTAGAGGTGAGCATATTCAAATTTCTACGTTATTATAAAAACTAAATAACAACGTAATAAGCAATATCATATACTAATAAAGTGTCATTTAAGATTACAGAATAATGTAATATAAAAATTAATAAATAATAATATTAAGATATAAATAATAATATTAAAATATAAATAATAATATTAAAATAAACAAATAGGAACACTGAATAATATCTATGTATTGTAATACGTATATATAATTTGTATATATAAATATTCAATTTATTAATAATCATAAATAAACAAACTGTAATTGGCATATACAATGTAATATTCTCAAATAAAATTTTTAAGGTCAATATTTGAAGGTAGAATTTGGGTAACCTAGTCTAAGATAATTCGAATGTAAAGTCTGAAATTAAGTACAGGTCTAAAATTTTCTTGGTAATAACTTGGAACTGATTTAGTGACAAGTAAAAAAGATCACGTTGCAGACGTCATCAACCTTATACAGAGTCATTTAAGATTACAGAATAATGTAATATAAAAATTACATGTAGGAGATAATTTCTAGGTTGATAAGGAATATAGAAGGATTTTTGGGATTTGGTAATTTTTGGAGGGACATAAAAATTAGTGTTCTCTATGATATAAGGACAGTGTTTATGGTGTTGTGAATTATTTTATATAGCAGCACCAGATTGAGTTGGGTTTGTCGCTTTTCAAGAGGAACAATTTTTAGAGGAGAACCTATTTCAGTGTAACTTATGTTTTCTTTCGAAATATTCTGTATGAAGGCAATTTTTCGGATAAACTTTCCTTGAATTTTCTCAATACTTTTAATAAGCCCAATATATTGCGGACTCCAAACTGGGGAACGGTATTCTAAAATAGGTCGGACTAATGAGAGCTATAACAATTTTAAACAATGGATATTTCTGAAACTTTTGGAGTCGCGGAAAACAAAGCCTAATAATTGAAAACCTTTATCTATTATGTAATCATAATGGGCAATAAAAGTGAAGGATTCAGAGAAGTAGACATTCAAATCTTTAAGTACTGAGGACCTCTGTAATTTGTATTTTTGATGGTGAAATAATAAATAAAGGGTTTGGTATATTGTAGAAGGTGATTACTGAACATTTCGATATATTAATAATCAATATATTGTCAAGTCACCAAGTAAATAATCTATCTACTGCATTTTGGAGGATAGTGTAGTCTTGAAAACATTTTGTAGCTTTATAAATTTTCAGATCATCTGCGAACGTAAGAAGCTGGACATTATTTAAGGCACCTTTTATGTCATTGGCAAACAAGAGGAGTAAGAACGGCCTTAGATGGGACTCTTGAGGGATTCCAGAAGGGACCAGAAAGGGTTTTGATAAACAATTTTCAATTTCAACTATTTAGGTTCTATGGCTTAAATATGATGCTATTCCAGTTCAAGCGTCATCCCACCATCCCCGTAATTTCTCAGCTTCACAACTAATACACCAAGGTTTACTCGATCAAACGCCTTACTGAAATCAGTATAAGTGGAATCAACTTGAAAACCATCCCGAAAGGAGTTGAGCACATATTTCTGAAAGACAATAAATTTGTAACCGTTGATCGACCAGAAAGAAATCCAGATTGTTCTGGCATAATAATACCAAATGCGATCTAATCAATCATTTTTCCTTTATATACGAACAAGTGGTTGGTAATTACAAAACAAAAAGTTTGGTGTGAAACACTCATACCACTTTTTCGAAGTCTAATTTTTTTTCTGAAATTAAGCGCGTCAACTATGGTCATTGGCGCCTGGAGCCTTCTAAGAGTACTGTCGGCCTCCTGAAGAGTTCTCTCGTTACAGACAACAGTGAACTGTAGAGGCTCCTTCCTAGGAAGAGAAAAATCTAATCTAGTCTAATTAATACAATTTAGTTCGGCTGGCTATGAAAATAGAGGTGGAGATTTATATTCCTGAGCGGTCTTATGTGGAGCGCTGTATGTCCAAAGCAACAAAGCTTGTGTAAATTTAAATTTAAACTAACAACAGACCCCCCCAATGCCCCTCTAAATAATTTTTTTCAGAAAAACGTTACAAATAAAATTGATATGTTTCTATCTTTGCAGCAAGCACTGCAGGTTCAAGGAAAATCGTTGTAACTATAATGGGTATGAGAAGGAGAGAATTGGGTTTAAGAGATAAATAAAAGAATCTCACTCGCTACTAGAGTGGGAGACTACAGTCTGGCCTAAGTAGTGAGTGAGATTCTCAATTTTTGTGTCTTTCTCGCAAATTTTATTTTTTCTTCTATAGCTTACATTTCTTTTCAGCTCTTTAAATTTCAGTTTCCATGGCTAAAACACCTAACAGTTTTTTTTTGCTTCTAATGAGCTTTGGTTTTTGACTTTTGGAATGAAAGCTTTGGCTTTTGGAATGAAAAATATTTTTTTAAATTAAGTAAATACCTGGTCTCTGTTCTGTTTTTTTTTGACAAAAGAAACTTACGGTTTCTATTTGTTTTTCCTTTATCGAAAATCTTAAGCTCTGAAACAAATTACTGAAAGCAGTAAAACTAGGTTCGAAATTGGACCACTTATGTATCAGTTCTAGAACTCATATTTATTGGTTTGATAAGACATGTTTCATATAAGGCGATTTCCTATAACGCGGAGGAATGTATCCCCAGCGTTATACGGGAGCCCATTGTATATTGAACAGTACATTAGAAGAATATCACCCCACAAAACCTCAAATAGGCTTTGCATAATTGGTATACCAGTGTAAAGAAAATTCTAGAACTTGCTTTCGAGAAATCGCGAAAATCTGAAGAAACAAATCATTAAGACTTTTCAGTTTTAAGTTATTAACTTTCGCTTGTGTTCCGCATGGGAGCATCTTGGGCCCTATCCATGGGCACTATATACAGTTTACACGGCAGACATCCCAACTATCCTAAAACCTTCCTTTCCACTGCTATACTCTCCTCAACACTGACCCAGTGATATCCCATAGATATCACTATTTTGGAGAGATGGTTCAAAAAATGGAAAATGAAATTGCACGAAAGCAAAAATCAACATGTTACCTTTACACTACTAAGAATTACTTGGCTCCCTTTCTATTACAACCAGTCTCTGATGTCGTCCGCTACTTCGGGATATACATCGACAAAAGACTTACTTGGAACCTCCACACACGACTCAAAAGCTAAGAAATGAACACTCGCTACCGATAACTAAAACGACTCCTAGACAGAAGATCTAGACTGTCACTACAAAACAAATGTTTAATGAACACTTGGCTCATCAAACCCATCTGGACATATAGCATCGGACTGTGGGGTTCAGCCAAACGTTCCAACTTCAATCGCATCCAATCTCTACAATCCGAGAACCTTCGAACAATAGTTAACGCTCCTTAATATGTTTCCAATCAAACCATCCACAATGATGTAAAAATTCCTTTCCTACCAGAAGTAACCAAAGACAGATATAAGAAATTCCATAGTACCCTATCTTCATTCACACTGTAATCCTCTAGTGCGACGCCTCTCATCTTATACTCTACCCGGCAACCTTCTTAGACGGCTTAAACGCCAGTGGCCTCGCGACATCCTCTCTAGTGCCAGTGCTAGTGACAATGAGTGACAAAGTTGATTGGAGTGCTACAACTGGGTAGTTTCTAAACTCTGTATTTTAATTTTTTATTATTTTATTTTCGCGATCGAGTTTTGAAATTATACGATGGGTTTCTGACGGAAATACATGTTTCGAGGTTCCAAGAATAGAAAACAAATATTTGTTTGTGTAGGTGGTACGGTGTTTTTGTGTATGTGAACAAAATATCTCAAAAACGAAGAGTCGCTGGTAGCTGAAACTTAATATTCCATTTAGATCAACACCGCATCTGATACGAAGGTTTCGGTCAAAATCCATCAACCAAAATTGCAACTTTACTGAATGGTTTTTCAGTTTTTCGCAATTTTTTTGAAAATTGCACCAACGATCTTCTTTAAGCATCGTATACTTTCTACACACATAAATACCAAGTCATTCATTTGGAACATTTCTCCGACACTAGGAGCATTGCTGGAATTCTAAACTTGAAAAATTGGTTAACTGGATGTATGACTTTACCGAATAAGTTTTTGTGATTTTTGAAATTTTGTCGAAAATAGCAATTTGATTTAAACTTGGTACCCTCAATGACAGACATAACTTGTCACTTTTATCTGAAACATTTTCTTGAAAAAACTGATTTTCCAGAGTTCTGAGGAATTTGTGATGTTAAATTAAATTTCAAATATTATTTGGTTTGAACTGAAAAATTTGTGTTCGACCCTTCAATTTGTATAATTTTTTGAACATTGTTGAGGTTTTGGGTCAGGAATTAATTAAAAAACAATCTTAGGTTTCTACAAAACAATCCTGTTTCCTGTACTTATAAGTTAGGTATTAGTAAAACTCCATACGTATTGCAAATGCGCCCTACTGAAGATGGGAAACGTTTAGGTAAACCTAAGCATGTTTTTTATTACTTCCTAACTAAAAACCTCAACATTCTCGAAAAATGATTTAGTTGTTCAAATTGTTGGCGCTGTCTACTGGACTATAACGAAATCACAAGTGTACTCCTACATGGATGGCTACTTGTTCCCCTCCATCTTTATGTTTAATATCAGGACAAATAAGTAAAATATGAAGCTTAAAGAAACTTTTCCATTGTATATATAATTGTATTAGGAGCAGTGAGTGAAAAGGGTGCGAGTGTTCCACACTAGATTTTCCTCGAACTCTGAAGACGTCAATTTAACTTGTTATTGTTGAAAACTGAAGAAAGTAAACGGTGATCGGAGGTGATATAACCAAGTTCCAAAACGTTCTGTAATTAATATGAATATTAATTTAACACGACTGTTTATTAATTAGTTATTAGGAGCTGTTAGCGCACAAACAATGAATTATACGTGCGAACACCCACACATATACTTAACAATCCTAATTATAGATTTATATACATCTCACATTCACATTGTATCATTGTTCACTAAAATCAAATACCTCCAACACAATTTATCGTCCAGCTTCTTGTTTGTAGGCTTCAATTTCTACTATTTTATGGCTAATGATGCATTTCTATAATTAATCAAATTTAAAAAATAGAAATCTCCCCGCAAGGGGTAACTGTTGCATGCAGTTACTTGGGTAGTAGCGAACCCACGGGACACCACAGCTCAGGACACCATGCACTATCACCAAAACAGTGCACTAATACACCCACTCTTGACACTCACACATTTTCTCAGATCAAGGCACTAACAGTATACACCCTAGGGTTACCGCCCCTAGGAGACCGCCCCGGAGGGGGAGCATGTCTGAATGCTCAAAGGGGGCAGCCCCACTATCAGTCTAGGGTGCGGAGTAGGGCTAATAACCCCCCCAACTGAAGCTAAAATTATTACAGTACCTCAAAATGTATCATCCGGTCGATCTCAAAGGCAACGACTTAGGAACCGTATCACGGACTTTACCCTTGGAACATGGAACATTTTAACATTATATAGACCCGGAGCTCTTCACAAGCTCATAGAACAAATTGATAGATACAGAGTTGACATAGCTGCAATTCAGGAAATTCGTTGGCTGGGCAAGGGATTCTTAGAAAAAAGAAACCACACGATATATTACAGCTGTGATGAGAGACACCACACATTTGGATCTGGGTTTGTGGTAGGAAAGAAATTCCGTCAACATGTAATAGATTTTAAAGCGGTAAATCCCAGAATCTGTGTCCTTAGAATTAGAGGCAAATTTAAAAACTATAGCATTATCAGTGCTCATGCTCCGACGGAAGTAGCTACAGACGAGGATAAAGAGGATTTCTATGATCAACTAGAAAATGCATTTGATTCATGCCCTAATTATGACATCAAGATTATTGCAGGTGATATGAATGCCAAAGTTGGGAAAGAGGAGATTTACCAACCGACAATCGGGTGCCATAGTCTCCATGAAGTTAGTAATGATAACGGGCAAAGATTGATAAACTTCGCGAATGCTCGCAATCTTGTTGTTGGAGGGACACTGTTCCCACATAAAAATATACACAAGGGCACCTGGACTTCACCGAATGGCGACTTAACCAACCAGATTGACCACATCTTGATAAGCGCAAGGAGCAGATCTAACCTGCTTGATGTCCGATCCTTTAGAGGCGCTAACGTGGACTCTGATCACTATATTGTTTAAGCTCATATTCGGGCACGTATCTCGGCTGTTAAACGCGAACAGGGGCATAAAACTAAAAAATACAATGTTGAAGCCTTAAAAGATAAACGAATCCAAAGAGAATTTGAAAATTCCATTGATACCCGTCTTCGGGAAATGGAAGTAGAAGAAAGTAGTAGCGTAGATCACAGATGGGATGAGTGCTGCAAAGCGATAAAATCAGCTGCTGGCGACACCATTGGGGAGCAAGTGAGAGACAGCAGAACCCAATGGTTTAATGATGAGTGCAAGGTAGCCACAGAAAGGAAAAATGAAGCATATAAAAAAGTAACTCAAAGAAGGACGAGAGCATTGATGGAAGAGTACCGCCGATTGAGGAGGGAAGAGAAGCATGTTCATCAAAGAATGAAAAGAAAATGGGAAAATGAAAAACTTGAGAAGATGGAGAGCTTGAGATTTGACAATCAAATTAGGACGTTCTACCGTGAGGTGAATAATGGCAGGAAACCTTTCAAACCTAGATTGTCAGCATGTAAGGCAAAGGACGGATCCCTACTGACCGACTCCAGACAAATATTGAATAGATGGAAAGAACACTTTAATGATCTGTTAAGCGGCATTGGGGAGGAGAGAAGTGCCAACAATCAAGTAATGTACCGCTCTGATGATGATGAACTTGCGCCCCCTGATGATGATGAAATAACCAGCGCCATCGAAAGGCTTAAAAACAATAAGGCACCTGGACAAGATGATCTTCCTGCCGAGTTTTTCAAGTATGGTGGAGATAACCTCAAAAAAGTGCTGCATGAACTAATTCTTTCCATTTGGACAGAAGAAATACTTCCTACATCATGGACTAAAACTGTCATCTGCCCTATCCACAAAAAAGGCGACCAAATGGACTGTGAAAATTTTAGAGGAATTTCCCTCCTCCCCTATGCCTACAAAATTTTCTCACTGGTTTTATTCCAACGCCTTCTCCCGTATGTTGAAAGAGAAATCGGTGGCTATCAGTGCGGCTTCCGATCAGGAAAATCGACCACAGACCAATTGTTCTCTTTAAGAATGATCCTCGAGAAAGGTTAGGAATATAAGCTAGCAACTCATCACTTGTTCATCGATTTCAAAGCAGCTTACGACAGCATCTACAGAGAAGAGCTGTACAAGGCAATGAAAGATCTTAATGTGCCGAACAAATTGATTCGCCTGGCCAAACTTACTATGACTGAAATTAGCTGCGCAGTGAGAGTTCAAGCTGGCATTTCGGAAGAATTCTCGACAAGAAGGGGAGTGAGGCAAGGTGACGCGCTAGCATGCTTGTTGTTTAATATAGCACTAGAAAAAGTCATAAGGGACACTGGGATCCAGGTCGGAGGCTCGGTGTTCAATAAATCAGTCCAAGTTCTAGCGTATGCCGACGATGTGGACATTATCGGAAGGTCTTATCGAGCAGTAGAAGAAGGGTTTCTTGCTCTCGAACGCTCTGCCCGAATTATGGGTCTTAATATTAACAAGGGCAAGACAAAGTAACTAGATATGGATTCAAATAGAAGGCCACAGACTCCGATCTCCATGGGCCATTACAAGTTTGAAACGTTCATAGCTTCGTTTATCTAGGATCCCAGGTGAATTCTAAGAACGATATTTCTGCAGAAATAGCAAGCAAGATCGTAGCAGCAAATAAGTGCTATTTCGGCCTAAAACGGCAGTTAGGTACCCGCTTTGCTTCCAGGAAGACTAAATGCCTACTCTACAAAACTATAATCCGTCCCGTCCTTACCTAATGCTCAGAAGCATGGTGTCTCACCAGAGCGGATGAGAACAAATTGTTAGTGTACGAGCGCAAAATTCTTCGACGCATCTACGGACCAGTTCGTTCCGACGACGGCGAATGGAGAAGGCGGACGAACGCAGAGTTAGCCACTCTCTACAAGGAGATAGATATTGTTAAATGGATCAAGTTGGGTTGGCTTAGATGGGCAGGGCACGTGGCCAGAATGAACGATGATGAACTGCCTAAGAAGTTGATGCTGGCGCGACCTGATAGAGTTAGGCGGGTAGGCAGGCCCAGGCTACGTGGGAGGATTCCGTTTGTGAAGATTGTCGAGCCTTTTTGCGGGTAGCTAATTGGAAGACAGCTGCACAAGAGAGACAATCATGGACGAGACTGATTGAGGAGGCCAAGACTCAGCAATGAGTTGTAGCGCCCATGATGATGATGAAAAAATAGAAATCAGGTGTAAAACCGCAATTATTTCAAGTATGACAAATTTGCTTCAAATATGGAATTTGTAACTACCATCATTTAGTTGACCACTATATTAAACTCCAGCAAAACTTACAATGGCAGTTTAATTCTAATACACAGTTTGCCCAGAACATCCTAAAATTTCTTTTTTCACGAAATGTTTCAAATAAAAGTGATAGATTTATATCTGTATATTTAGCATTCCAAGTTTGAGAAAAATATGAAACATCCGGAAAAATTCTAAAAAACTTAGAATCCTAAAGTAAATTCGTTCTTCCAAATAAACGATTTACTTGAAACTTGGAAATTTATCAATGCATTTAATGTACCTTGTTTTATATAGATAGCATCACATGTTATATAGATAGCTTAATGTTATTTAAATAAGAGAATTTTGGAAAAAATTTGCAGATCCCCCACAGAATCCTCCAAAAAATGAATTTCCCTGCGAAAAAAATTAAAATGACAGGCCATGATGTGTTTGGATACAAAGTTTTAAAGAAAATGGTTAGCATCTGAGAAAATGGTTTGGAGAAAAGTCCGTAAAACTGAAGAAAAATGGTTAGCATCTGAGAAAATGGTTTGGAGAAAAGTCCGCAAAACTGAAGAAAAAAACATTTACCACGGTGGCGCTTACTGTTGATGGATTTTGTACCTCAAGCTTTGTTTGAGATGCGCCCTAAACGGAATATACATTTTAAGCTTCACCAATTTATTTCAGATTAATTTTCCACGGTTGTCAAACTGCCCCTTTCAGTTGTAAATGAAAGTAAAAAATGAAAAAATAAATGAAAGTCATGAAAAATGAAAATGGAAAATTAAGACATTTGTTTACATCGTCATAGTTATGAGTTTAATTAAGAAAATTACAGCCGCCGACCGGAGAGAAAGAGGGGAAGATGGAAGTCGGCGAAAGAAGAAAATCTCACTCATTTAGCTATGAAACAGTGAACAGAGAGCAGGCTTTTCCACAGTTTTTTTTACTTTCTATTCTTGGTTTAATGAAGTAATTGATACAATTTTCCAGCGAAATTAACTCATTCTTATTGTTTTGTATTTAAAAAAAAATAATTTCCTTTGCAATTGTCGTTTAATTTAAATATAATGATTATGAGAATAAATTAATTGGGACAATTTAATTAAGAGATTTTCACAGTTCCATTTTTATGAGCAAGCAAAGTAAAGAAGAAGGGGCGGAACAAAAGAGCAATAAAAGAAGTTAGAGTAAGGTGGGCAATTCTACCTTGTGCCCACTGTGCCTCGCTCCGTAGTGAAAGTTTCACAATTTAGAATGAACCCTCTCAAATCAACATCAGATTACGTAAACATGAAGTGGCATGGAGTGAATTTCAGGAAGTTCAATCTGATATTGAACTCTTGACGAAGGGCAAGTAAGTGAAAGGCTGTTCTTTGAAGAGTAATATTTCGACCTCACGGCTACAGCCGAACAACTCCTTAAATACGCCAAACACATCTCAAGGTTTCGAACCAAATGCTCCTCAGACTCTCGTAAAACTTCCATCAACTTGCCGATTTCAGCAGTGCGCTTGAAGATTGGCTGCCATTTCAAGATCTCTTCATGTCAGTCGTCATAGACAACCCCCATCACTCACCAATGTACAAAAATTATTTTACCTTAAGGTTTCACTAGTAGGAGAAGCGGAAAAGGTCATTAACTCCCTTGAACTAATTTAATCGAATTATCAAGTGGCATGGAAACTACTTAAAGAACGCTTCCACAATGAAATCTGATAATTCAGCGACATGTTAGAGCACTCTTTGATACTCCTAAGATACCATCAGAGTCAATTGTTTGACAACATCATGAAGCACATATCAACTTTAGAAGCCTTAAAGCAACCTGTGAATCATGGAGCACACTACTCGTACACTTGATTTCAAGCAAAATAGACAGTACCACATACAAGGATTGGCAAGAGGCTTCCCCAGCTAACATGCTTTCACTTTACAAGATATAATGGCTTTTCTCTAGCAAAAATATGTTGTTCTTGATTCCATAGATGCCAGTAGCAAGTCCGCACAAACACATTCAATGCAACATTCTTGACTCCGAAGATTTGTAACAAGAACTCAAATCAATTATACAGATTTAAAGGAGGGTTCAACAACAAACCTAAAGAAGAAAGCTGCTTAACAACTCAAGACAGCAATAATTCCATTAAACAACGAAGCTCTTTGCAACGAAGTACATCACATATCACGCTGTCAAGAAATGTTGAAGCTTTCTTCAGAAGCCAGAGCACATAAAATCAAATCACAAATTTAAGCACAGTGTGTACTGTGCTTAAGTTGCCTCCGACCAGGACATATATTACAAGACTGCAAGTCTCCCACAAATTGCAAGAAGTGTTCAAGAAGACACAATACCATCATACACAGCGACAAACAAAACAATACATCATCAAACCAGAAACCGCCATTAACAAACCTTCCATCGGCTGCGATTCAGGAATCTACATCATTCCATACATCGAAATGTCACCATCAAGAAAGTATTGTCCTGCTGTCCACTGCAGTAATTCACATCATTGATAGAGATCGTAAACCTAGGAAGTACAGAGTTCTGTTAGACAGTGGATCGATGTCCTGTTTCGTAACGGAATCTTTCGCTTACTCTTTAGGTCTTCACCGCACAAAAGTGAATCTCGCCATTAAAGGAATTAGCTCAGAAGCTTCCCATGCATTACACAAAATACACGCAATAGTACAATCATCTGACGGCACCTATACATCTAAAAATCAAATCTTTTACATTCTTCCTAAAATAACTGGCACTTTGCCCGCTTCACCTATATTATACAACAGAGAAAATACTCACGAAGAAATACAATTGGCAGACCCAGATTTCTATAAACCGGGTTCAGTTGGCTCTCATTGGAGCTGATATCTTGTGGGATATACTGGAAAATCGAAGCATCAATATTCAAAACACAAAATTCAAGCTTGAATCTACGAAGTTTGGATGGATTGTCACTGGAAGGATTATTAAAGAGTTCGACAGTCATAGCTGTCACTTAGTCACAAATGATCAACTAAATTTGCAGATAGAAAAATTTTGGAGATTAAAAGAATCTGATCTAGACAGTGAACTGTCTGGTGAAGATAAGAGCTGCGAAGAATACTTCAAGGAAACTAACAATAGGGAAAAGTAATGGCAATTAAAAATTAACTGGGACGAAGATGTTCCTGAATTTTTAAAGAATAAGTGGCTCAAGTACAGCTCCCTTCTATCATTTGCAGACGACACACGAATTGATCGACAAGTGGTTCCTATCAACAGAGAAATTACCGAGATCCATGGATTTGCCGACGCTTCCGAATTGGCCTATGGTTGCTGCATTTATCTTCGCTGCATAAAGGATGATGGTCAAAAAACAATACAACTTCTCACAGCAAAATCGAGAATAGTTCCTCTGAGGAAGGTGATCTTACCTCGGTTAGAGTTATGCGCTGCAATTCTTCTAAGTCAGCTAATTGATACAGTAAGGAAGGCACTAAAAATTAAAATTGATACTATATGCCTCCATACAGATTCCACTATTGTCCTTCAATGGATATCAGCGCCCTCCTCACAATGGACCACCTTCATAGCGAATCGAGTCTCAAAGATACAAAATTTAACTCAAATAGATCAGTGGGAGCAAGTGAATAGTAACGAAAATCCAGCTGATATAATTTCAAGGGGATGCTCAGCTGTACAACTTAAAAACTCGCAACTTTGGTGGCGTGGGCCTCATTTGCTTTCGACAGATGACATTGCGAAATCCATCCACAGCATTCAGGATAAAGCAGTGCTAAGCAGCGGACTCGCAGAGGAGAGACGGAGAACTACCATAACAGGCCTTACCATCTCGACCATTTAGCTCCACAGGAATTGCTCCAAGGCTTTTGCGGTCCTTTCTTGACTAAGATCAAAGTTGGTACCCTTATACTTCTCAAGGACAAACTAACTCCATGGAAATTAGGTACTCCATGGAAACTATCAGTATGGAAATTAGCGAGAATACACGCTACACTTCCAGGAGACAATGGTCAGGTGAGAGTTGAGACTATCAGAACTGCAATCGGTAAATTATACAAGAGAACAATCACCAAGATTTGTCCATTACCCATCGAAGAAGACGCTTCGACGATAAGAAAGACAACCACAGCTCATTATAACACCAGCTATCCTCATGAAGCTCAATTTTAAATCACATGCATTAATTAAAAGCAAAAATCAGTACGTACATATTTTCAATTTACAACACAAATGGAAGCTTTAATCAACTCTTATCAAAAGCATAAATTCAACATTTTTCATTACATAGATTACTCCTCTTCAATTATTATGATTTTTAGAGCATCATGCCATTTTAACACTAAATTGTTTTCTAGTTCAATATTATTATCAGTGTCATTCTTTGTGGTAAATTCCATCAGTAACTGCAAAATTTGTTGAAATATTACTACTACTTCAAGGGGGGGGGGGTATGTTCAGTAAAATATCAATAATTCAAATAGATTATTTTAAATTGTATACATTACAGCGCGCTTTGGGCTGAAATGCGAACTACCGTACCCCTACTCTATTCACTAGAGATATATTTCCTTTAACAAAACAGAACAGCTCTAGACACAGTTCTGACCAGATGTATATCTGTAACTGTAGAGTGATTTTTAAAGTTTGTATTTGTAATATTTTTCCATAATCATTCTCATGGAATACAATTCACTCAAATGGCACCTGCCAAGAAACTGGCTTAAAACAAATTTCTTTTTAAATCTGACTTTTCTCTCAACAATTTTTGTTTCTCTTGCTCCAGTAAAATTGAGTTTTAAACTGAAATTCTTGTTTTGAAGTAACAAAAACACGAACAAAGTGTTGATAGCGAATAGTTGGTATATACTGCGCATAGGTCTCCTTGTTTACATCAGCCTAACTAAAAAATGAAAAACTGACAGCGAGGTCAAACTTTTATTCAACAGGAGGACGTTTTATCACAATCAAATTTTACTTTTCATGATTTTTCTCGATTACGACCGAACTTATTGTTCAAACATAACACAGTGACAACAAATCGTCCTAATACGTCTTCCAGGAAAGAGGCGGTGTGTGTGTGTTTCACCAGTTCTCCCTCAATTTCTACTTTCTTCTACAGACATAAAATATTGTGATCATGTCAAATTATCGATATTGAGATTTCCTGACAAAACATGCATTGAGGTCCTTGAGAATGAAGAAATTGTGTTTATCAAATTTTTGTTGTGTGTGTGAACATAATATCTCAAACACGAAAAGTCACAGGAAGCTCAACTCGATACCATCTTACTACCAACGTCACTGACACGAAGATTTTGGCCAAAATTCATCAACCGGAAATGCGAAACCACCAAAAGTTTTTATTTCAATTTCTCGCGATTTTCGGTCTTTCAGGCTGAAATCTTCGCCATTTTAAGTTGTACCCAATATCTTAGGGATAAGGGCGTAACGAGCAGAAGAATTGCGATCTTCTCTGAGAGGCAGGACGCACTAAAGGCTTTAGAGGCGAACTGCATCAGGACGAGGATTGTCAAAGAATGCCGTGAGTAGCTAGAATCTCTGGCAAACCACAATAGCCTTCGGCTAGGCTGGGTGCTGGGGCACAAAGCATTCAAGGTAACGAAGAGGCCGACAGGTTGGCAAAGGAGGACGCCTCATGCACGTCCGTTGGTCCGGAGCCTTTCTACGGCATCTCGTACAGTACTGGCTATTGAAAAATGGCTAACACGGAAACATACATTATATTGGAAAAATATTGCGGGGCTGAGGCACTCTTAAGATCTTCCTAGAGGGCCCCTTCAAAGATTCGCACAGCCTATCTCCTCGGCAGAACAAAAGTGGAGCTAAGAAGAATTACTGCCCTAGTTACAGAACATTGCCTTTTAAGGTAGCATCTGCATAATATGGGTCTCTTTGCGGGCCCACTTTGCAGAAAATGCGGCCAAAAGGATGAGACACCGTTCCACCTTCTTGGAAAGTGCGTTCATTATGCTCGCAGACGATTCCTGAAATTTGGCACCCTGATTCTGGAGCGGGACCAGAAATTTCACTCGCCTCAACACTGGGTTCCTTAATGATACAGGGCTGATGTGAGGCGTTCTACGGGTTGCACAATGGGCCCAACTGTGGTCTAAGTGCTGAACCTCCTTGGAGGCCCCGGGTTCTACATTAGATTAGATTCTCGCGATTTTCTCGAAAATGTCTCCAACGATTTTTTTTTTAACTTTATATACTCTCCACATACATAAGTACATATCACTTTTATTGACACATTTTCTCGGAAAAATTGATTTACTGGGGGATTCTGGGGGACCGTTAAGCTTTTTTTAAAGTACTACTTCAGTATACTATTGTTACGTGCTAGCTGAGAGCCTACTAACATGTCTAGACTAATGTACCTAATTAGTCTACCATAAAAATCACTCCAGAGCTACAACTTCCAATATCTTTATTAACAGCCCACTAAATTGCACAATATAGCTTAGATTCCAACTTCTCAGAGCAAACCGAGCGTACACACACAAAACAAATACTCTCACATATCAAACACAGATGACCATTCCAAAATCGTATTTTTTCTACCTAGTCTTTTTTTCAGAGACATTTTCCGTGGTAGCCTGCTTCATTTTGTGGTCATCGACCGGTTTCGGGCGTTGGCCCATCTTCAGGATGCGTTTTTCAGACAGTGTGACAACACAGTCTTGCACAGGGCAAACTTAGTTTACACACTCTGCGGAACCAACCACCTTAACAACTAGTCTTTTTTTATTTTATTATTATTACTTAAACTAGCCATGAGTATAAACACACTTGATTCACAAATCAACACCTATTTTTGCCAGCCTTCCACAATATTGGTTTTATCACCTATATAATATTCACTTAGATTAAAAGCATTGTAGAATTCCAAATTTGATGTTAACTGGAATTACAGAATAGTTTTTTTAAATTTTTCTCAAAAATGACTAAAACGATTTCCTTTATCATTGCGGGATGCTAACTGCACAGATTATCTATTAGGTAAACATATTTAAAACCTGTCACTTCTATTTTAAACCCTTTTCTGAAAAAGTGATTTTAGGTTGTTCCGGAATTAAATTTTAAATGTGGTCAATGTTTTGGCGCGCTCTTTTGGACTGAACATCTCATTCACTTCTCTCCTCGCCACTAAGACATAGTTCTCGGCACAACCATCTTTTTGGAACCACATTCTTGTTCTGACATTCAATGGCACATCCTCCAGCAATTGTTGTAACTCTTGGGGAATTCAATTAGAGTATTCTTGCCTATGTAAGGTAGCTGGCGGCAAGTATGGGCCATTGGCTTTTTCTCCAACCATTCCGCACCAAACATTTACAGACAGATGTCAGTAACCGCTGGATCGGGAGGGAGGGACCGGTAAGCTGGCTTTCCAGATCGCCAGATTTAAGCCCTCTCGATTTTTTCTTTGGCGATAGCTCAAAGAAAAAATTTATACCAAGAAACAAACAGCTCCAGAAGTTCTTAGAGAAGAATTAATCCAAACCTGCTTAGCGATTCCGCCAGACATGATATGATTAGCAACTTCAAATATTGGGCAGCGACTGCGCTTGTGCCATTTAAGCCGAGGAGCTCATTTTGAATAAATAGGAAATATTTTTTTATCGATTTTTGTGAACAAACTGGAAAAGTTTTGTTTTAGTGATGTTTTACGTGATTTTTAAGTTCCTTGTGTTCCATTTGAACACTCTTATTTATTCGAAATTAATAAGAAAATTCGCTTTTAATTGTAGTTTACAAAACAGAAAATAGGAAAATAACGAAGAAAATGTAATCTTTATGGTTGAATATCTCGACAATGGTTTGAAATGTTGAAGTGAAATTAACGGCGTTTTTCTTCATTTTTTCTTAATTGTTTTCAATACAGTAGTAAAAAGTGGAGGTCAAAAGGAAATCGCCACTTTCAACCACGATTTAAGGTGTAAAGGCGGCAATAAAATCAAAAAACATTAACACCATCATAAACTAGAGCGACAATACTTCAACAAACGTTATGTTCACTTTTTAGATATCTTGCTTCGTTTAAGAGTTATTTCAAAAGTAGCCCGTTTAAATGGGACACCCTGTATAACAGGCGAAAATGCACAGTTAATGTGCAATACATCTCTGTAATGATGATACAGTGCACTCTATTAGGATCACTGACAGTGGTTGGATGGTCGTAAACTGACAACAACGCCAACACTAAACTGATCTTATCACTTTTATTAACATAATTATGTGCTAATGTAAAATAATACAAAAACCACTAACGTGACGTAATACATGCTAAAATTGTAATAATATTTTGACCAAATTTTCTTAAAAGTCGACCTGTTTACTAAATGTTTAGTTCCTCTAACTTCTACCAGACCGTGGAACCGGACATTGTAATGGTTGAGTCGTTCTAGAGGCTCGCCGAAACTTTCTGCGAAAGAGATTTAATGCCCATATATGTTTTCAAACAATTAAGAAAACTCTTTTCTAGCTCCAACTCCGTATTCGTTCTCTTTTCGGAATTATTTGCAAGAGAATCGTGAGCAATTTGATATCTCATTCTGTAATGCCCCACGACAAGCGATTATTATCTTTTGGATAGTTAATTTTCTAGTGTATTATGGTCAAATGTTGTCTTAAAAGAAATCGCTGGCATGAAAATGCTATTATAGATTGATTAACGACAGGAGACTACTCAGTAGTATGATACGGCATTTGCATGAACGATGCGCGCCTTCCAAAAAAGATCCAACTGACAACCTGCCGGAAAACAAATAAAAGCGAAGACCGAAGAATAGCTGGCATACGCGGTGTCCGAGGTCATGGCAGCGCTATGCGAGATCGACGGTCAGATACAAATGTTCAGCAACTTGGTACAAGGAACCCTGTTTAGTGAAATGCCTTGGGTAGAAGAAGAACTGTATTATGGTAGTTAGTAGAATCGTGCAGGTCCCTACAATAGCACATTGGAGAGAAAAATGAAATTATAGCTCGCTCCCGAAAATCCATTTTCCTACAAAAAGGTTACAAATAAAGGTGATAGGCCTAATATGTGTGTAGTTAGTAATGCAATTTTTATAGAAAAAAACAAAACTTTATGGATCGTTTTGGGAAAAACATTCAGTAAACTCGCACTTTCAGAAGATGGTTTTTCACCGAAACCTTTATGTCGATGCGGTGGTAGGTTCTTTAAAGCAATTTCAAGTCAGAGCTTTCTGTGATTTACCATTTTCTGAGATGTTTTATTCACACAGACTCGATGAATACTTGCTTCCTATTGAGGAGACCTTCACGCATCTAGTTTCTGTGAGAATTCTAATTCGAAAATTTCTCCCCATCACATTGCTTCTTCGTCTTGCAGCAGCAACCAACAGAGTACAAATTTTATTCTTCAAATTTTAATCTTGTCTACAGCATTCAGTCAAAATGATCAAGGGAATGGTGAGAATGATTCACATTAGAGAACATTGCAAAAATCGATAGAGTTTAAGCGAGCTGTTTGTGGCCATATTGATAAAGTGGAAGTCTCGATGCGTGATAAATGCCTGGAAAGGCGATTGAAGAAAGCCGACATTTATCTCATAGGAGCCATTCAAAGCTCCTTCAGGCCAAACGTAAAAAAGCTCGCAGCTTCCCTGTCTATGCGTGAGCAGCCCTCAATTCCTGTAATATACTTCCCTTCGGGGGAATTCGATATATGCTATGTTAATTCACCGGAAATAATAGAATTCCCTAGTTTCCTCAATTTGTTGCAATTTTCGGATGTTTAGAAGCATTACACAGCATTCCAGACGTCATGTTGTTTGTTTACCGTTGGAGAAAGGTCAATGTTAAACCTTTCTGATTGGTCGGTATTGTTCAAATTGATACTGATCAATACATATCAACTTCTAAATTTAGTCACTGCTACAACAATACTCACACTATTTCAAGCACACACTTTCTCTTCCTTTCTCTAAATAGGAACGTATTCGTGCTTTCTTTTAAAAGAAGTACCAATTTTATTTCCAGTGCTACGAATCTCTTAAGAGGGATTAGCTGTACTTAATGTTTTTATATTTCTTGTTATCTACAATAATGACAGCAATACCACATAATATCCAGCATAATTGCTGCAACTATTCCAATAATTTGGGTGCTAGCTTGGGCCCGGATAATTGCAAGAATGCATATGCTTACACAACTAATATCTAATAAAAATGACACACGAGCTAGGAAATTCTGGGGGAACAAATCACGCCTTTCTTTACTATAATAATCATACATCAATTGGACAAACATAGGATTTATTAAACGTACAGTTGTCCCTTAATATTAGATATAAATATAAGAGGGCAGGAGCCGCACATTGCTCATGTTGGTTTTTAGGATGGATCAGAAGTCTTTTTGATTCACTGTATAACCGCTAGTATCAAGTACTAAAAATACATGGATGAGCAATTTAAGAGGTGAACCTAATCTCCCATTACCATCACAACACATCCAAAATAAATTTTCTGCATAAATGATTCCAATTAAAATGAATGGACACACTGTATATATATATATATATATACCTAAATCTCCGAAAGTTCTTCACCAATTACTTTGAAATTTTGACACAACGTTGCATTCGAATATATATATAAATTGATATATTTATATAAATAAAAATGTGAATGTTCGTTTGTTCAAAATCTTAAATCTCCGAAAGTACTTCACCAATTGCTTTGAAATTTTGACACAACGTTGCATTCGAATACGCGCGTGTTTTTATATACCCACTATTGTTTTTATATACCTACTATTATACACATGCTTTTTTTGAAAACACATGGAATCGAGGTTAGGTTAGCTTATGTTAGGTTAGTGTCATCCCAAAATGACATAGCCCTAGCTCTTGCGTCGTCCGGAATAGCTGTGACATTGGTGAAAGAACTGCTTATTCCGCTTTAAAATTACCAATGAACATGAAATTCATTGTAAACTCCCACGTGCCACATTTCCAAAGCATCCGGCATGGGAAAAGTATAGCAGAAATGCAAACTTATTGTTTGCGTTGAATACACAATCGCATGAAAAATCGCTCGAGGCTTGATCGATCATTGCAAGATTTGCGTGGAAACATTAGACAATTTGGGAACGCATTAATATTGCTTGCGGGAGATTTCAGGCAAACTTTGCTATGAGCCGAATGTTGGAAAAAATAGGAAAAATAAATGATTATTAGGTTGTTTTTATTGTAAAGGTGGAACGTAGGAATAAGGTAGTGAGTGGTACGCGCGAGTGTAAGTGAACGAGTTAGAGTGGACAGTCAGTCCGTGCCCGGCACGGCACGTGGAGAAATTAGCAAGCCTAGTTGGTGGCGACTTTTCGCAGGGCTTTGGCGCTTCCCTCCGGAAGTGAAGGTTCAGCGGACAATCTACGGCCGAACTGTACCCGGAACGGGATTTTCTGCACCTGAGGGAGCCAAGGAAAGCACAGGAGCCAGAGGAAAGATACCGATCGGGCGCCCAACTTCAATTAATTTCTTTTTTTTGCCTTATTCCGCTTTTAACCCATCCCTTCACCACCGGTTAGCTGGCCGGACCTTCTGTACCCCCCTAACATCAGGGGGCGTAACAACATTACCGTAATTCCTCGATCGACAACAGGGATGAAATAAATGCTTGCCTGAAATACTTTACTTTGTGGCGACACGTAAAGACGTTAAAATTAACTACAAATATGTGTCCAGCTGCAAAACGATCGATGAGCTGAGATTTCTCACATCAATTGCTGGAAACTGGGAACGGAAAGATGCCGGTTGATCTGACCTCAGGACGAACTTCTTTGCCTCATAACTTCTGGAATTTAGTGGCGTCAAAAGACGAATTGGCTGAAAAAGTATTTCCCATTATTCAAACCAATTATATAATCACGATTGGCTGCTTGAACGAACTATTCTTGCGGCCAAGTACAAAGACGTCTACGAACATAGCAATATTATTCAGTCAAACATACAAGACCGTTGACATGTTGTGGAAGCAGATGAAGCGGTTAATTATCCAACAGAATTTTTGAATTCACTCGATCTGCCAGGGATGCCACGTACTGCAATTGAAAATCGGCGTGCTAAATATCATGTTGCGAAATATCAACCAGCCAAAGGTTTGCAACGGCACGCGGCTTGCAGTAAAAAAATTTATGAGCAACGTAGAAGCATATATATATATAAAATGTGTGTGTGTGTGTGCAGACATGTGTGTGTGTGTGTGTGTGTGTGTGTGTGTGTGTGTGTGTGGAGACATTCTCTATGAACATTTTGTACTTACTCGGGAGACTTAAACATTATTTTCGCTGAAAATTCGGTTCCGAATACAAGTCGATTGCAATACTCCTTTTGCAGCAGCAAAAGAAAGTAAAGGCACGCCACCGGTAGGCAAATTTTGATGGATGCGAGGATGCGAGTATTTTGTACTTAAAAATAGGAATAAGATACTTTGTTCTCACATATACAGACTAATCGCTTAAAACATTTGTTCTTCTCGAAACATGTATTTCTGGTGAAGATTCAATTTCAAAAATTGGGCGCTGCAGTAACACTTTCTGTTTGACCGCTGTCTGAAATATAAGAACATTAAAGTGGCCACTTGACATGGAACACGATTGTTATAAAATAATAAGGTACTAGGAACAGTGATGCTCGTGCGAAATTATACTTCTACAACTGTATCAGTGTGAACTATATGATTATTATTATTCAAAAGAAGGGAGAGCCAAACCAACGCTATCCAAATCCAAAGCCTCCTGGGGCCCATGACCCCAAAAGAATAACAACTACCGCGTCTGGAACAACAGTCCGGGCCCAGGTTTCACTTACCTAAGTTTTAACATAATCCAAGAACTGTTGGGGTTGTTTGGGGTATAAACTTTTTGGAAAATTGTATTTTTTATACTGCGAAGGTTACTAGTGTCAGTGATTTACATAAAAGTAAACATTATTTCAATTTAATATTAAACCTATTAATTAATTATTAGTTAACTAAATATTAATTAGAAGTTGTCAACTCCTAGATTGCTGAAAATTTAATTCTTTTCCATCGTTAAAATTTCTTCGAAGAAATGTTCAATAGTGAAAATTAGGTTCTAGTGCAGTTTTATTTTTATTTTGCAGCAGTTAATGGTGGTACAGTGTTTTCTTTTCTGAGATTATATTGTGAATCAATTGGATGTTGTCTTTTCAAAAGGAAATGTTTTCACTCTTACTGATTGCAGTCCAATCAGAAAGTTTCAAGGTAAGACTTTTTAAGCAGTTTATGGAGATAACATCATTTGAAATGCTGAATGTGAGGTGTTTTCCGAATCTCTTTTTCCTTTATTTAAACAATGTGAAGTAGTTTACATAATTTTTATTTTAATCACAAACATTGTAAACAAGCGGTTTAAAACGTCACCGAAAAATATTAATGAAATCATGTTATCTCTGAAGCCACATTTTCGTACAAGTTTGTGCATGTAATTTTTTATATCTCTCTCTCTCTTTCAAGTGACACATTAATTCCGACGTCGTCGTTGCTAAGGAGTTTTCCAGTAAATGCTTTCCATGTAATACCCAAAACTTTCAATGTATTCTTAAATTTTGTAACATTATAAAATAATATCTCAGTTTAGAGAATATTTTTACCCAGTTTCGTTCGTTCTGAAGTTCAAATCAACAACAACTATACTGAAGAGGGAAAGGATTAGCTCAGTATAGCGCTCCCGTGTTCTAGTCCAGCAGTGCTGCCCTTAGATTTTCTCTTCCTAGAAGCCTCTATGCTTACTTCCCGGTGATGGGCAGTGCACTGAGAAGGCTTCGGGGGGGGGGGCACAATAGATCTTTCATGTCGCTATCTAATATCTCTCTAACAATTTATTGTATCTATAGTATCTATCTCTATCTGTACTGAAGAAGCCTACCACAAAATGTATAGCAAAAAATGTTTGATCTCTTCGAAGGCTCTGGAATTCTGGTGTTTTTTAAATTTATATGTTTCTAAAACAAGATTATATTTCTAACAGTCACAATTAGTAGGTACTATGTTGGAAATTTTTAATTATGAGGTTGCCTGACATCTGAGTACACTGGCAAGATTCAGACGATGCCGCTGCACTTGAATAAAAGGATAAAATAATTTTGTTTAGACGTTTTGTAGGAAAAATGTTTTTTATTACAGAACAATTGTCAAGGCTTTATAGGTCAAGGCTCTTTCTATGGTTTAGATGAAAATATTTGTCCCTGTGGGTGGGGTCTAGAATACATCCATAGTATTCCCTGCTTGTCGTAAAAGGCGACTAAAAGGTACACCTACACGTACACGCACCACATCATACAGACCCCAAGCACACTACAAACACCCCACATAAACCTTAGAAGGCACATACAGTACACAACCTAGGGTTACCGTCCCTAGGCTTCCCACAAAGAGCACGTCTGGAGGCTCTAAGGAGGCAGCCTCTCCACCAGACTCGGGCGCTGTGGGCCAATCCCCCGCACGCCTTAAATAAAATGATTACGAAACCTCAAAGAGAATATAACCAAACTGGATTGATTAATGGTAACAGACCCAGGAAACATCAAATGGATTTTAAAGTAGGATTCTGGAACATTTTATCCCTCCATAGACTTGGAGGACTTCAAACCCTCCTCGATGAAATTGATAGTTACAATATAGACATTGCTGCGATCCAAGGATTCGTTGGACTGGAAAAGGACTTCTTGAAAAAAGACATCATACCATCTACTACAGCTGCCATGAGAAAAACATGTCTTCGGAACTGAATCTGTTGTGAAAGGAAGAATGAGGGAGCTCGTCATAGGATTTGCAATGAATCGCATTTGTAAATTGTGAATCAAAGGAAAATTTCTCAACTACTCCCTGATAAGCTGCCACGCCCCAACTGAAACTTCTGACGATGATGAAAAAGAGGAGTTTTATGATACTCTTGAGAAAGCAATTGACGATTGCCCGAAAAGCGATATAAAAATTCTCCAAGGTGATTTTAATGCTAAGATTGGAAAGGAGCAATGTTATAGACCTACCATTGGACTATAACACAACGGCCTCAGTCATTAGTCTGACTGATTAGTGCGAATGATTAACTTCGCAGTCTCAAGTGACTTGGTCGTAGGAAGTACACTTTTGCCTGGGAAAAGGATTCACAAAGCTACTTGGAGATCACCGGACGGAAACACCTCTAACCAAATTGATCACCTTTGGATTAGTGCACGTCACGGATCTAACCTTATCAGTGTAAGAACACATAGAGGAGCAAATGTAGACTCCGACCACTATTTGGTCATAGCCAAGATAAGAGCTAGAATATCTCGAGCTAGAAACATACGACCGGTGAAAACACGAAAATTTAATCTCAATAAATTGAAATATGATGAGACTGTTCGGGCGTATCAAGAACGACTTGACCTTCACCTAGCTGAAGCACTAAAGGAAGGTAATGGCTCCATCGGGGAAAATTGGCATGGATGTCAGCAAGCCATAATGAAAGCAGCTGAAGAGATTCTCGGTTTCCAGGAACGCAGAGAAAGATCAGTGTGGTTTGATGCTGAATGTAAAGCAGCAACAGATGCGAAGAATGCAGCCTACAGAAACATGATCAGCAAACGGTCTACGAGAAGAGCCGCAGAAGAATATAGATTAAAAAGAAGAGAAGAAAAAAGAATTCATAGAATAAAAAAGAGGATGTGCGAAAATCAAGAGCTAGAGATGATTGAGGCCCACAGGAATATAAATGAAAATAGGCTTTTTTCCTCAAAGTTAACAAGGGAAGGGCTCCTTTTAAACCTAGGATAACCTCTTCAAAAAATGAAGATGGGAGATTACTAAACAGAAAGGAAGACTACTAATGCATAGGTGGACACACTTTAATAAATTGTTGAATAACGAGGGGCAAGAAGATACAGGACATCTAGAAATTCATCAGTTCTAAGAAGGCATGGATGCTGATGTCGAACCTCCAGATTTTGAAGAAGTGGAGGAAGCAATTTTTAAAATAAAAAATAACAAAGCTCCTGGGATTGATGGTATACCAGCTGAGTTATTTAAATATAGTGGGAATGACTTTCATAAGGCAATCCACAATTTAATTATGCCCATTTGGATAAATGAGTCGATACCACAGGAATGGAGCAAAACAATTATTTGCCCAATACATAAAAAAGGCGATCAATTAGAATGCTCAAATTACAGGGGCATTTCACTGCTATCCTGCGCCTACAAAATTCTATCTAATATCCTCTTTAAAAAACTGACCCCTTACGCTAATAGAGAGATACGCAATTATCAGTCAGGTTTTAGGAAAGGTAATTCTACAGTGGATCAAATATTTCCCCTCCGCATGATAATCGAAAAAGGTATTGAATTTAAAATGCCAACCATCATCTTTTCTTAGATTTTAAAAGTGCCTGCGATAGCGTCCTACGCCCGAAACTGCACAAGGCTATGGAAGAGATGAATATACCGTTGAAACTTATCAGGCTAGTGCATATGACGAAGAAGGAAGTATCCTGTTCAGTTCGGATTCAATCTGACTTATCCCCTGTATTTGCGACAAACAAAGGGCTGAGGCAGGGGGATCTCTCTCCTGCCTCCTTTTTAGCCCTAGAGAAGGTAATAAGGGATTCATATACAGACTTCTGGAGTCATATACAATAAATCAGTCCAATTGCTGGTTTATGCGGACAATGTGGATATCGTAGCTCGTACCCTTCCTGCATTAAAGAATGCCTTCCTCTCTCTACGAAAAGCAGCTTTATTAATGGGACTGAATGTAAACGAGGAAAAGACAA
>JAAEAF010014093.1:0-16930 GCA_011037195.1 Triatoma infestans
GGCGTTTGTCGAAAACGAAATAAAATGTTCAGTAAAAGCGCACTTGCGGTTTACTAATTTTCTTCAGTAAAAACGCACTGCTGGTCATCCGATTTTTTTAAAAACTCAGAATTTCAACAACACATTTCATTCTAATTAATATTATTTAGATGATAGAATTGTATAGTAAACTGAAAAAGCACCGTAGAGGAAATCCTATCACAACCCTTCTCCCGAAAGTGGCCTTCAATGAATTTTTCAAGAGAAATTTTTTAAATAAAAGTGGTAGATTTTTGTATGTGTAGTTGATATAATAAGTTTGAAGAAAATCGTCGAAACTGCAGGAAAATAGGAAAATACCAAAAAAGTGAATAATATTTTTTAGTGTTTTAAAGTGTGTGTTTTAAAGTAAAAGTGTTGTAGGTTACTGACCTAGCCTGTTCATTTTTTTATTTTAGAGGTAGGTATAGTTGAATTCACTTTTGTTTATATTATGTTAATCTTGTAATGCTTTTGTCAACTTTAATGCTCGTTTCATGTTTTGGTACGTTTTGAAGCAGAGTTTCTCTATTGGATTTAATTAACATAAATTAATATTTGCTTTTAGCCAATTCTAGTCAGTGAGGTGCAGTATTGTTGGTCAGCTTCGGAATGTCAGTTTCGGCAAGTATTGAAAGTAAAAAAGTTATGGACTTCTAGATTAATTAGTATTTCATTTCACGTGTCACAAGAATTATTTTTTTTCTTTTTGGGTATCAAATGCCAAAAAATCGCAGAAATTCCCGTTGAGAAAAAGACGTATAATATATTCGAGTAAAAATGAAACAACTTGTAACGTAAATACACGAAATTAGGTGGCTATTGCTTGATGGACTATGAGGCACGAGAAGCTTGCCAAATTCAATTATTACTAGTGAAGCCGATGATTCCTCTTTTCATGATAGTTTTAGGACCGTTAATATAACAGTCGCAAAGCATTACTAAGTCACTCAATTTGGCCAGGGGCAGATGTGGATGCTATGTTTGACGATTTTACATGGCAAGAAGGAACAAAAGTAGATCTGGCGGAATACTGTACAATTTTTCGAAGCTTTTACATTATTATTCGATAAAGATTTTATTGAAAAAATTGTAGAGTGGTCAAATTCCCGCGCTGAAATGTTACTAATTACAACATATGTTCCCAATAATTCAAATTTGGAAAAGTGGAAGGACGTCATACTCGACGAAATGAAGTTTTCAGTACTGGAATTATAGTTTTTATGATTCTATTAAAATACACTTAGCCGCAACTAATTCAGGCTTGTTCACCTATTCAGGCTAAAAAAAAAATGAGGCATTCAGCGCCTAATCACAGGCGTCTCGGCGTTTTTTTGGATCTTTATGTTAAATTCTATTTCCGCGGAGGAATTATAAAGCTGTAAAATTAGCGGCGTGTTTTCGGTACCTCCTTCCTTTTCACTTTATCATTTTTATTATAACCTAATATTCAATCTTTCGAGCATGTTGGTTTCTAGCATTATTTCAGCTTCGTCAGATGCTCGCCAAATATGTTCGCCGAAGCTCATCTTGGTTTGAAACGTCATTCCTAGATATTTAGCGGCTGACATTGTAAATGCAGTTTCATCGCTGGCTGGCAACTGGAAGGTAAGCCATCTCTACATGATACATACTGTATTGATAGCATTAGTGATGCTGCGGTTACACTTATTCCGTAATATGTTGGGTTTAGCGGACGTCGCATTAGAATGGCTGGCGACGACGATCACGTGCGGGCTGGGGCACGTGAATCCCGGGGTGGGGAAACCTATGAACGCATGTCTTTTCGGATTAGAGCGCTTGCCTCTTAATTACTAGTTATGGTAATCAATTTGATACTATATTCTAAGTTTAGGATGTAATTACAATAGAAATTCATTAAGTTACACGAAGCCACAATTACTTCACGTTTGTTTACCTGCTCAGGCTAAACAAATATTAGGCATCCAGCGGAGAATCACAGGCGTCTCGACGATATTTTTAGATTTTGATGTAAAATTCTATTTTCGTCGATGTGTTATAAAGCTTAAATAGTTGCGTCCGTGTTCCAGCTACCACCTGCCTTTTCACTTTATTATTTTTATTTTACTCAAATATTCAGTGTTTCTAGCATGTTGGTTTCTAGCATGAATTCAGTCTCGTCAGCTGCTTGTCTAATATGTTCGGCGAAGCTCATCTTAGTTTGAAACGTCATCCCAAGATATTTAGCGGCTGGCTTTGAAAATATAGTTTCTTGGACGACTCGCAACTAGAAGGTAAGCCAAGGCTACATGATACCATCTGTTTTCATAGAAATTGGAAAACCTATAAAAGCAGGTCATTTTGGATTAGAGTGCATGTTTCTAAATGTATTTGTGGTAAAAACGCAATTTAACACAATCGCAATACTTCCACTTACTAGGAGCAAAAGAAAATCAAAATTGCCCATAAGAACTGTATGAATTGCAGTAAAACCGTAGTTATGTTATTGTTTCATACCATATTTTGCACATGGTAAATCCTGATTCCTTTATTTAAGAATTATTATTCTTCTTACGCAGAAACTTCTGCAATGATGGTTATTAAATTTTAGCCGAATTACACTATTAATTGATTATTATTATACTTTTTTACAGGTAGTGCGGAGCGGTTGCTAGCGGGAGTGCTTTGTATTCTTTATTATCAAAATAAATGATTATTTTAACTAGTGCGTTAAAAAAAAATTAGTCCACGGATATTCCAAATTTCGCGCAGAATAGGAATGTGTTCTACAATTTTGCGATTATAATATTTTAAACTGTGTCTTGTGTCCAGTGTAATGAAGTGAAAGAAGCAAGGTCATCGAAGGAAATGTAACTGCAAGAGGTTGTTACATATTCCAACCTACAGCATTAAAGGTAGGCTGGGGAATTATAGTGGTCCATGTTTATGTTGCCTCTGGATTCTGCGTAATAATATTGGTATAAAAATCTTAGAATGAAATGAACTCGGTTTAAATAAATTCAAAATCATTATAATTCATTCAAATTATGTCAAGTCGCATGAATGTTTGTTACATAAATTCTATATTACTTAGTGCTTGTTAGAGATTGAATATTTGATAGTAATGAAAATGTGATGTATTACTAATTCCTTGTGATATTATGTTTAGCAAAAATCTTCACACTGGAAAATTCTTACACTTTTCAGAATTTTCTTTTCCATTCCAAATAGTTTCCCCAATAAAATCGTCAAATACGTAAATAAGGTTTTACATAAATTATGACAACGATGATATGTTGCATGATACTGTTATGAATTTAATAATTGGAATTATAATTATTTAATTAAACATTTATATGGCCACTATTAATATGAACTTCCAGTCCAGGTAGAGCAGAGTCGGTAAGTGAATTCTTAACATGTTATTATTGCAGGTTGCATTTGTGTAGATATATGTGAATTTCCCCTACAAATGAAAAAAAAAGTCTGGTGTGAAACACGCACACAACTTTCTCTTACTCCAGTTTTTAGAATTGTACCTAATTGACCAATTTTATAGTTTGTGTAGCAAGTTTGATGAAATTCCTTGGCGTTTCTGGAAAACGAAATACAAAGTTCAGTAAAAGCACACTTACGGTTTACTATTTTCTTCAGTAAAAACGCACTTCTGGTCATCCGATTTTTTTAAAAACTCAGATTTCAACAGCACATTTCATTCTAATTAATATTATTTAGATGATAGAATTGTATAGTAAACTGAAAAAACACCATAGGCGGTATCCTAACCCCACGCTTCTCCCAAAAGTGCACTTCAATGAATTTTTCAAGAGAAATTTTTTAAATAAAAGTGGTAGATCTTTGTATGTGTAGTTGATATAACAAGTTTGAAGAAAATCGTCGCAACTGCAAGAAAATTGGAAAACACCAAAAAACTGAATAATATTTTAGTGTTTTAAAGAGTGTGTTTTAAAGTATACCATTATGTATATAGGTTACTGACTAGCCTGTTCATTTATTTTATTTTTGAGGTAGGTATAGTTGAATTCACTTTTGTTTATATTATGATAATCTTGTAATGCTTTTGTCAACTTTATTGCCTATTTCATGTTTTGGTTTGTACCAGAGTTTCTCTATTGGATTTAATTAACATAAATTAATATTTGTTTTAGCCTATTGTATTAAGTGAGGTGCAGTATTGTTGGTCAGCTTCGGAATGTCAGTTTCGGCAAGTGTTGAAAATAAAAAAGTTATCGATTTCAAGAGTAATTAGTATTTCATTTCACGGTCATTAGAATTATTTTTTTTCTTTGTGGGTATCAAATGTCAAAAATTCGCGGAAATTCCCGTTGAGAAAAAGACGTATAATATATTCGAGTAAAAATGAAACAACTTGTAACGTAAATACACGAAATTATATAGGTGGCTATTGCTTGATGGACTATGAAGGCACGAGAAGCTTGCCAAATTCAATTATTACTAGTGAAGCCGATGATTCCTCATTTCATGATAGTTTTAGGAGCGTCAATATAATAGTCGCAATGCATTACTAAGTCACTCACTTTGACCAGGGGCAGATATGGATGCTGTATTAGACAATTTTCATGGCAAGAACGATGAACTGTAGATCTGGCGGAATACTGTACAATTTTTCGAAGCTTTTACATTATTATTCGATAATGATTTAATTGAAAAAATTGTATAGTGGTCAAATTCCCGCGGTGAAATGTTACTAATTAAGACCTATGTTTCCAATAATTGAAATTTGAAAAAGTGGAAGGACGTCATAGTGGACGAAATGAAGTTTTCAGTACTGGAATGATAGTTTTTAGGAATATATTAAAATACACTTAGCCGCAAATAATTCAGGCTTGTTCACCTGTTCAGGCTAAACAAAAATGAGGCAGCCAGCGGATAATCACAGGCGTCTCGGCGTTATTTTTGGATCTTGATGTTAAATTCTATTTCCGCCGAGGCATTATAAAGCTCTAAAATTAACGGCGTGTTTTCGGTACCTCCTTCCTTTTCACATTATCATTTTTATTATATCCTAATATTCAGTCTTTCTAGCATTATTTCAGCTTCGTCAGCTGCTCTATATGGTCGGCGAAGCTCATCTTAGTTTGAAAAGTCATTGCTAGATATTTAGCGGCTGACATTGTAAATGCAGTTTCATCGCCGGCTGGCAAACTGTTTTCATAGCATTAATGATGCTGCAGTAACACTTATTCCGTAATACGTTGGGTTTAGTGGACGTCGCATTAGAATGGCTGGCGACGACGATCACGTGCGGGCTGGGGCACGTGACTCCCGGGGTGGGGAAACCTATGAACGCATGTCTTTTCGGATTAGAGCGCATGCTTCTTAATTACTAGTTATGGTTTTCAATTTGATACTATATTCCAAGTTTAGGATGTAATTAGTATAGAAATTGATTAAAATACACGAAGCCACAATTACTTCACGTTTGTTTAGCTGCTCAGGCTAAACAAATATTAGGCATGCAGTGGAGAATCACAGGCGTCTCGACGATATTTTTGGATTTAGATGTAAAATTCTATTTACGTCGACGTGTTATAAAGCTGTACAAGTTGCGTCTGTGTTCCCGCTACCACCTGCTTTTTCACTTTATTATTTTTATTATACTCAAAAATTCAGTGTTTCTAGCATGTTGGTTTCTAGCATGAATTTAGTCTCGTCAGCTGCTCGTGTATTATGTTCGGCGAAGCTCATCTTAGTTTAAAACGTCATCCCAAGATATTTAGCGGCTGGCTTTGTAAATATAGTTTCTTGGACGACTCGCCACTAGAAGGTAAGCCAAGGCTACATGATACAATCTGTTTTCATAGAAATTTGAAAACCTATAAAAGCAGGTCATTTTGGATTGGAGTGCATGTTTCTAAATGTATTTCTGGTAAAAACGCAATTTAACACAATCGCAATACTTCCACTTACTAGGAGTAAAAGAAAATAAAAATTGCCCATTAGAACTATAATAATTGGCGTAAAACCGTTTCATACCATATTTTTGCACATGGTAAATCCTGATTGCTTGAGGATTCCTTTATTTGTAAATTATTATTCTACTTACGCAGAAACTTCTGCAATGATGGTTATTAAATTTTAGCCGAATTACACTATTAATTGATTACTTCTTTACAGGTAGTGCGAGAGCGGTTGCTAACGAGAGTGCTTTGTATTCTTTATTATAAAAATAAATGATTATTTTAACTAGTGCGTTAAAAAAAAATTAGTCCACGGATATTCCAAATTTGGCGCCGAATAGTAATGCGTTCTACAATTTTGCGATTATAATATTTTAAACTGTGTCTTGTGTCCAGTGTAATGAAGTGAAGGAAGCAAGGACATCGAAGGATATGTAACTTCAAGAGATTGTTACATATTCCAACCTACAGCATTAAAGGTAGGCTGGGGAATTATAGTGGTCCATGTTTATGTTGCCTCTGGATTCTGCGTAATAATATTGGTATAAAAATCTTAGAATGAAATGAACTCGGTTTAAATAAATTCAAAATCATTATAATTCATTCAATTTTTGTCAAGTCGCATGAATGTTTGCTACATAAATTCTATATTACTTAGTGCTTGTTAGAGATTGAATATTTGATACTAATGAAAATGTGATGTATTACTAATTCCTTGTGATATTATGTTTAGCAAAAATCTTCACTCTGGAAAATTCTGGACTTTTCAGAATTTACTTTTCCATTCCAAATAGTTTCCTCAATAAAATCGTCAACTACGTAAATAAGGTTTTATATAATTTATGACAACGATGCTATCTTGCATGATACTGTTATGAATTTAATAATTGGAATTATAATTATTTAATTAAACATTTATATGGCCACTATTAATATCCTTCTTCGGAACTTCCAGTCCAGGTAGAGCAGAGTCGGTAAGTGAATTCTTAACATGTTTATTATTGCAGGTTGCATTTGTGTAGATATATGTGAATTTTCCCTGCAAAAGAAAAAAAAAAGTCTGGTGTGAAACACGCACACAACTTTCTCTTGCTCCAGTTTTCAGAATTGTACCTAATTTTATAGTTTGTGTAGTAAGTTTGATGAAATTCCTTGGCGTTTGTCGAAAACGAAATAAAGTGTTCAGTAAAAGCGCACTTGCGGTTTACTAATTTTCTTCAGTAAAAACGCACTGCTGGTCATCCGATTTTTTTAAAAACTCAGAATTTCAACAACACATTTCATTCTAATTAATATTATTTAGATGATAGAATTGTATAGTAAACTGAAAAAGCACCTTAAAGGAAATCCTAACACAACCCTTCTCCCGAAAGTGGCCTTCAATGAATTTTTCAAGAGAAATTTTTTAAATAAAAGTGGTAGATTTTTGTATGTGTAGTTGATATAATAAGTTTGAAGAAAATCGTCGAAACTGCAAGAAAATTGGAAAATACCAAAAAAGTGAATAATATTTTTTAGTGTTTTAAAGTAAAAGTGTTGTAGGTTACTGACCTAGCCTGTTCATTTTTTTATTTTAGAGGTAGGTATAGTTGAATTCACTTTTGTTTATATTATGTTAATCTTGTAATGCTTTTGTCAACTTTAATGCTCGTTTCATGTTTTGGTACGTTTTGAAGCAGAGTTTCTCTATTGGATTTAATTAACATAAATTAATATTTGTTTTAGCCTATTCTAGTCAGTGAGGTGCAATATTGTTGGTCAGCTTCGGAATGTCAGTTTCGGCAAGTGTTGAAAGTAAAAAAGTTATCGATTTCAAGAGTAATTAGTATTTCATTTCACGTGTCATTAGAATTATTTTTTTCTTTGTGGGTATCAAATGTCAAAAATTCGCAGAAATTCCCGTTGAGAAAAAGACGTATAATATATTCGAGTAAAAATGAAACAACTTGTAAAGTAAATACACGAAATTATATAGGTGGCTATTGCTTGATGGGCTATGAAGGCACGAGAAGCTTGCCAAATTCAATTATTACTAGTGAAGCCGATGATTCCTCATTTCATGACAGTTTTAGGAGCGTCAATATAATAGTCGCAATGCATTACTAAGTCACTCACTTTGGCCAGGGGCAGATATGGATGCTGTATTAGACAATTTTCATGGCAAGAACGATGAACTGTAGATCTGGCGGAATACTGTACAATTTTTCGAAGCTTTTACATTATTATTCGATAATGATTTAATTGAAAAAATTGTATAGTGGTCAAATTCCCGCGGTGAAATGTTACTAATTAAGACCTATGTTTCCAATAATTGAAATTTGAAAAAGTGGAAGGACGTCATAGTGGACGAAATGAAGTTTTCAGTACTGGAATGATAGTTTTTAGGAATATATTAAAATACACTTAGCCGCAAATAATTCAGGCTTGTTCACCTGTTCAGGCTAAAAAAAAATGAGGCAGCCAGCGGATAATCACAGGCGTCTCGGCGTTATTTTTGGATCTTGATGTTAAATTCTATTTCCGCCGAGGCATTATAAAGCTCTAAAATTAACGGCGTGTTTTCGGTACCTCCTTCCTTTTCACATTATCATTTTTATTATATCCTAATATTCAGTCTTTCTAGCATTATTTCAGGTTCGTCAGCTGCTCTATATGGTCGGCGAAGCTCATCTTAGTTTGAAAAGTCATTGCTAGATATTTAGCGGCTGACATTGTAAATGCAGTTTCATCGCCGGCTGGCAAACTGTTTTCATAGCATTAATGATGCTGCAGTAACACTTATTCCGTAATATGTTGGGTTTAGTGGACGTCGCATTAGAATGGCTGGCGACGACGATCACGTGCGGGCTGGGGCACGTGATTCCCGGGGTGGGGAAACCTATGAACGCATGTCTTTTCGGATTAGAACGCTTGCCTCTTAATTACTAGTTATGGTAATCAATTTGATACTATATTCTAAGTTTAGGATGTAATTACAATAGAAATTCATTAAGTTACACGAAGCCACAATTACTTCACGTTTGTTTACCTGCTCAGGCTAAACAAATATTAGGCATCCAGCGGAGAATCACAGGCGTCTCGACGATATTTTTAGATTTTGATGTAAAATTCTATTTTCGTCGATGTGTTATAAAGCTTAAATAGTTGCGTCCGTGTTCCAGCTACCACCTGCCTTTTCACTTTATTATTTTTATTTTACTCAAATATTCAGTGTTTCTAGCATGTTGGTTTCTAGCATGAATTCAGTCTCGTCAGCTGCTTGTCTAATATGTTCGGCGAAGCTCATCTTAGTTTGAAACGTCATCCCAAGACATTTAGCGGCTGGCTTTGAAAATATAGTTTCTTGGACGACTCGCAACTAGAAGGTAAGCCAAGGCTACATGATACAATCTGTTTTCATAGAAATTGGAAAACCTATAAAAGCAGGTCATTTTGGATTAGAGTGCATGTTTCTAAATGTATTTGTGGTAAAAACGCAATTTAACACAATCGCAATACTTCCACTTACTAGGAGCAAAAGAAAATCAAAATTGCCCATAAGAACTGTATGAATTGCAGTAAAACCGTAGTTATGTTATTGTTTCATACCATATTTTGCACATGGTAAATCCTGATTCCTTTATTTAAGAATTATTATTCTTCTTACGCAGAAACTTCTGCAATGATGGTTATTAAATTTTAGCCGAATTACACTATTAATTGATTATTATTATACTTTTTCACAGGTAGTGCGAGAGCGGTTGCTAGCGGGAGTGCTTTGTATTCTTTATTATCAAAATAAATGATTATTTTAACTAGTGCGTTAAAAAAAAATTAGTCCACGGATATTCCAAATTTCGCGCAGAATAGTAATGTGTTCTACAATTTTGCGATTATAATATTTTAAACTGTGTCTTGTGTCCAGTGTAATGAAGTGAATGAAGCAAGGTCATCGAAGGATATGTAACTGCAAGAGATTGTTACATATTCCAACCTACAGCATTAAAGGTAGGCTGGGGAATTATAGTGGTCCATGTTTATGTTGCCTCTGGATTCTGCGTAATAATATTGGTATAAAAATCTTAGAATGAAATGAACTCGGTTTAAATAAATTCAAAATCATTATAATTCATTCAATTTTTGTCAAGTCGCATGAATGTTTGCTACATAAATTCTATATTACTTAGTGCTTGTTAGAGATTGAATATTTGATAGTAGTGAAAATGTGATGTATTACTAATTCCTTGTGATATTATGTTTAGCCAAAATCTTCACTCTGGAAAATTCTTAGACTTTTCAGAATTTACTTTTCCATTCCAAATAGTTTCCCCAATAAAATCGTCAAATACGTAAATAAGTTTTTATATAATTTATGACAACGCATGATACTGTTATGAGTTTAATAATTGGAATTATAATTATTTAATTAAACATTTATGTGGCCACTATTAATATCCTTCTTCGGAACTTCCAGTCCAGGTAGAGCAGAGTCGGTAAGTGAATTCTTAACATGTTTATTAATGCAGGTTGCATTTGTGTAGATATATGTGAATTTGCCCTGCAAAAGAAAAAAAAAAGTCTGGTGTGAAACACGCACACAACTTTTCTTACTCCAGTTTTCAGGTACCTAATTTTATAGTTTGTGTAGTAAGTTTGATGAAATTCCTTGGCGTTTGTCGAAAACGAAATAAAATGTTCAGTAAAAGCGCACTTGCGGTTTACTAATTTTCTTCAGTAAAAACGCACTCCTGGTCATCCGATTTTTTTAAAAACTCAGAATTTCAACAACACATTTCATTCTAATTAATATTATTTAGATGATAGCATTGTATAGTAAACTGAAAAAGCACCTTAGAGGAAATCCTAACACAACCCTTCTCCCGAAAGTGGCCTTCAATGAATTTTTCAAGAGAAATTTTTTAAATAAAAGTGGTAGATTTTTGTATGTGTAGTTGATATAATAAGTTTGAAGAAAATCGTCGAAACTGCAAGAAAATTGGAAAATACCAAAAAAGTGAATAATATTTTTTAGTGTTTTAAAGTGTGTGTTTTAAAGTAAAAGTGTTGTAGGTTACTGACCTAGCCTGTTCATTTTTTTATTTTAGAGGTAGGTATAGTTGAATTCACTTTTGTTTATATTATGTTAATCTTGTAATGCTTTTGTCAACTTTATTGCCTATTTCATGTTTTGGTATGTACCAGAGTTTCTCTATTGGATTTAATTAACATAAATTAATATTTGTTTTCGCCTATTCTAGTCAGTGAGGTGCAGTATTGTTGGTCAGCTTCGGAATGTCAGTTTCGGCAAGTGTTGAAAGTAAAAAAGTTATCGATTTCAAGAGTAATTAGTATTTCATTTCACGTGTCATTAGAATTATTTTTTTTCTTTGTGGGTATCAAATGTCAAAAATTCGCAGAAATTCCCGTTGAGAAAAAGACGTATAATATATTCGAGTAAAAATGAAACAACTTGTAACGTAAATACACGAAATTAGGTGGCTATTGCTTGATGGACTATGAGGCACGAGAAGCTTGCCAAATTCAATTATTACTAGTGAAGCCGATGATTCCTCATTTCATGATAGTTTTAGGAGCGTCAATATAATAGTCGCAATGCATTACTAAGTCACTCACTTTGGCCAGGGGCAGATATGGATGCTGTATTAGACAATTTTCATGGCAAGAACGATGAACTGTAGATCTGGCGGAATACTGTACAATTTTTCGAAGCTTTTACATTATTATTCGATAATGATTTAATTGAAAAAATTGTACAATGGTCAAATTCCCGCGCTGAAATGTTACTAATTACGACATATGTTTCCAATAATTCAAATTTGAAAAAGTGGAAGGACGTCATAGTGGACGAAATGAAGTTTTCAGTACTGGAATGTTAGTTTTTAAGAATCTATTAAAATACATTTAGCGGCAACTAATTTAGGCTCGTTCACCTGTTGAGGCCAAAAAAAAAAAATGAGGCAGCCAGCGGATAATCACAGGCGTCTCGGCGTTATTTTTGGATCTTGATGTGAAATTCTATTTCCGCCGAGGTATTATAAAGCTCTAAAATTAGCGGCGTGTTTTCGGTACGTCTTTCCTTTTCACTTTATCATATTTATTATACCCTAATATTCAGTCTTTTTAGCATTTTGGTTTCTAGCATTATTTCAGTTTCGTCAGCTGCTAGCCTAATATGGTCGGCGAAGCTTATCTCAGTTTGAAACATCATTCCTAGATATTAAGCGGCTGACATTGTAAATGCGGTTTCATCGCCGGCTGGCAAGTTGAAGGTAAGCCATGGCTACATGATGAAAACTGTTTTCGGAGCATTAATGATGCTACAGTTACACTTATTCCGTCATATGTTGGGTTTAACGGACGTCGCATTAGATTGGCTGGCGACGACGATCACGTGCGGGCTGGGGCACGTGCTTCCCGGGGTGGGGAAACCTATGAACGCATGTCTTTTCGGATTAGAACGCTTGCCTCTTAATTACTAGTTATGGTAATCAATTTGATACTATATTCTAAGTTTAGGATGTAATTACAATAGAAATTCATTAAGTTACACGAAGCCACAATTACTTCACGTTTGTTTACCTGCTCAGGCTAAACAAATATTAGGCATCCAGCGGAGAATCACAGGCGTCTCGACGATAGTTTTGGATTTTGATGTAAAATTCTTTTTTCGTCGAAGTGTTATAAAGCTGTAAAAGTTGCGTCTGTGTTCCGGCTACCACCCTGCCTTTTCACATTATTGTTTTCTTTATACTCAAACATTCAGTGTTTCTAGCATCAATTCAGCCTCGTAAGCTGCTCGTCTAATATGTTTGGCGAAGCTCATCTTAGTTTGAAACGTCATCCCAAGATATTTAGCGGCTGGCTTTGAAAATATAGTTTCTTGGACGACTAGCAAGCTTACTAGAAGGTGAGCCAAGGCTACATGATACAATCTGTTTTCATAGAAATTTGAAAAGCTATAAAAGATGGTCATTTTGGATTAGAGTGCATGTTTGTAAATGTATTTCTGGTAAAAACGCAATTTAACACAATCGCAATACTTCCACTTACTAGGAGTAAAGGAAAATAAAAATTATCCATTAGAACTATAATAATTGCATGAAAAGCGTAGTTATGTTATTGTTTCATACCATATTTTTGCACATGGTAAATCCTGATTCCTTTATTTAAGAATTATTATTCTTCTTACGCAGAAACTTCTGCAATGATGGTTATTAAATTTTAGCCGAATTACACTATTAATTGATTATTATTATACTTTTTCACAGGTAGTGCGAGAGCGGTTGCTAGCGGGAGTGCTTTGTATTCTTTATTATCAAAATAAATGATTATTTTAACTAGTGCGTTAAAAAAAAATTAGTCCACGGATATTCCAAATTTCGCGCAGAATAGTAATGTGTTCTACAATTTTGCGATTATAATATTTTAAACTGTGTCTTGTGTCCAGTGTAATGAAGTGAAAGAAGCAAGGTCATCGAAGGATATGTGACTGCAAGAGATTGTTACATATTCCAACCTACAGCATTAAAGGTAGGCTGGGGAATTATAGTGGTCCATGTTTATGTTGCCTCTGGATTCTGCGTAAAAATATTGGTATAAAAATCTTAGAATGAAATGAACTCGGTTTAAATAAATTCAAAATCATTATAATTCATTCAAATTATGTCAAGTCGCATGAATGTTTGCTACATAAATTCGATATTACTTAGTGCTTGTTAGAGATTGAATATTTGATACTAATGAAAATGTGATGTATTTCTAATTCCTTGTGATATTATGTTTAGCAAAAATCTTCACTCTGGAAAATTCTTAGACTTTTCAGAATTTACTATTCCATTCCAAATAGTTTCCCCAATGAAATCGTCAAATACGTAAATAAGTTTTTATATAATTTATGACAACGCATGATACTGTTATGAGTTTAATAATTGGAATTATAATTATTTAATTAAACATTTATATGGCCACTATTAATATCCTTCTTCGGAACTTCCAGTCCAGGTAGAGCAGAGTCGGTAAGTGAATTTTTAACATGTTTATTATTGGAGCTTGCATTTGTGTAGATGTATGTCAATTTCCCCTACAAAAGAAAGTAAAAAAGGTCTGGTGTGAAACACGCACACAACTTTCTCTTAGTCCAGTTTTCAGAATTGTACCTAATTGATCAGTTTTTTATTTGGTGTACCAAGTTTGGTGAAATTCCTTGGCGTTTGTCGAAAACGAAAAAAATGTTCAGTAAAAGCGCACTTGTGGTTTACTAATTTTCTTCAGTAAAAACGCACTTCTGGTCATCCGATTTTTTTAAAACTCAGAATTTCAACAACACATTTCATTCTAATTAATATTATTTAGATGATAGAATTGTATAGTAAACTGAAAAAGCACCTTAGAGGAAATCCTAACCTCAACCTTCTCTCAAAAGAGCCCTTCAATGAATTTTTCAAGAGAAATTTTTGAAAAAAAAGTGGAAGATGATTGTATGTGTAGTTGATATATCAAGTTTGAAGAAAATCGAAATCGAATGTGCAAAAAAATTGGAAAATACCAAAAAAGTGAATAATATTTTAGTGTTTTAAAGTAAAAGTGTATACCATTGTGTAGGTTACTGACCTAGCCTGTTCATTTATTTTATTTTTGAGGTAGGTATAGTTGAATTCACTTTTGTTTATATTATGTTAATCTTGTAATGCTTTTGTCAACTTTAATGCTCGTTTCATGTTTTGGTACGTTTTGAAGCAGAGTTTCTCTATTGGATTTAATTAACATAAATTAATATTTGTTTTAGCCTATTCTAGTCAGTGAGGTGCAGTATTGTTGGTCAGCTTCGGAATGTCAGTTTCGGCAAGTGTTGAAAGTAAAAAAGTTATCGATTTGAAGAGTAATTAGTATTTCATTTCACGTTTCATTAGAATTATTTTTTTTCTTTGTGGGTATCAAATGTCAAAAATTCGCAGAAATTCGCGTTGAGAAAAAGACGTATAATATATTCGAGTAAGGATGGAAGAACTTGTAACGTAAATACACCAAATTACATAGGTGGCTATTGCTTGATGGACTATGAAGACACGAGAAGCTTGCCAAATTCAATTATTACTAGTGAAGCCGATTTCATGATAGTTTTAGGACCGTTAACATAACTGTCGCAAAACATTACTAAGTCACTCACTTTGGCCAGGGGCAGATGTGGATGCTATATTCTACGATTTTACATGGCAATAAGGATCAAAAGTAGATCTGGCGGCATACAGTATAATATTTCGAAGCTTTTACATTATTATTCGATAATGATTTAATTGAAAAAATTGTATAGTAGTCAAATTCCCGCGGTGAAATGTTACTAATTAAGACATATGTTTCCAATAATTGAAATTTGAAAAAGTGGAAGGACGTCATAGTGGACGAAATGAAGTTTTCAGTACTGGAATGATAGTTTTTAGGAATATATTAAAATACACTTAGCCGCAAATAATTCAGGCTTGTTCACCTGTTCAGGCTAAAAAAAAATGAGGCAGCTAGCGGATAATCACAGGCGTCTCGGCGTTATTTTTGGATCTTGATGTTAAATTCTATTTCCGCCGAGGCATTATAAAGCTCTAAAATTAACGGCGTGTTTTCGGTACCTCCTTGCTTTTCACATTATCATTTTTATTATATCCTAATATTCAGTCTTTCTAGCATTATTTCAGCTTCGTCAGCTGCTCTATATGGTCGGCGAAGCTCATCTTAGTTTGAAAAGTCATTCCTAGATATTTAGCGGCTGACATTGTAAATGCAGTTTCATCGCCGGCTGGCAAACTGTTTTCATAGCATTAATGATGCTGCAGTAACACTTATTCCGTAATATGTTGGGTTTAGTGGACGTCGCATTAGAATGGCTGGCGACGACGATCACGTGCGGGCTGGGGCACGTGATTCCCGGGGTGGGGAAACCTATGAACGCATGTCTTTTCGGATTAGAGCGCTTGCCTCTTAATTACTAGTTATGGTAATCAATTTGATACTATATTCTAAGTTTAGGATGTAATTACAATAGAAATTCATTAAGTTACACGAAGCCACAATTACTTCACGTTTGTTTACCTGCTCAGGTTAAACAAATATTAGGCATCCAGCGGAGAATCACAGGCGTCTCGACGATATTTTTAGATTTTGATGTAAAATTCTATTTTCGTCGATGTGTTATAAAGCTTAAATAGTTGCGTCCGTGTTCCCGCTACCACCTGCCTTTTCACTTTATTATTTTTATTTTACTCAAATATTCAGTGTTTCTAGCATGTTGGTTTCTAGCATGAATTCAGTCTCGTCAGCTGCTTGTCTAATATGTTCGGCGAAGCTCATCTTAGTTTGAAACGTCATCCCAAGATATTTAGCGGCTGGCTTTGAAAATATAGTTTCTTGGACGACTCGCAACTAGAAGGTAAGCCAAGGCTACATGATACAATCTGTTTTCATAGAAATTGGAAAACCTATAAAAGCAGGTCATTGGATTAGAGTGCATGTTTCTAAATGTATTTGTGGTAAAAACGCAATTTAACACAATCGCAATACTTCCACTTACTAGGAGCAAAAGAAAATCAAAATTGCCCATAAGAACTGTATGAATTGCAGTAAAACCGTAGTTATGTTATTGTTTCATACCATATTTTTGCACATGGTAAATCCTGATTCCTCTATTTAAGAATTATTATTCTTCTTACGCAGAAACTTCTGCAATGATGGTTATTAAATTTTAGCCGAATTACACTATTAATTGATTATTATTATACTTTTTTACAGGTAGTGCGAGAGCGGTTGCTAGCGGGAGTGCTTTGTATTCTTTATTATCAAAATAAATGATTATTTTAACTAGTGCGTTAAAAAAAAATTAGTCCACGGATATTCCAAATTTCGCGCAGAATAGTAATGTGTTCTACAATTTTGCGATTATAATATTTCAAACTGTGTCTTGTGTCCAGTGTAATGAAGTGAAAGAAGCAAGGTCATCGAAGGATATGTAACTGCAAGAGATT
>JAAEAF010014094.1:0-49550 GCA_011037195.1 Triatoma infestans
AAACTGAAAAAGCACCGTAGAGGAAATCCTATCACAACCCTTCTCCCGAAAGTGGCCTTCAATGAATTTTTCAAGAGAAATTTTTTAAATAAAAGTGGTAGATTTTTGTATGTGTAGTTGATATAATAAGTTTGAAGAAAATCGTCGAAACTGCAAGAAAATTGGAAAATACCAAAAAAGTGAATAATATTTTTTAGTGTTTTAAAGTAAAAGTGTTGTAGGTTACTGACCTAGCCTGTTCATTTTTTTATTTTAGAGGTAGGTATAGTTGAATTCACTTTTGTTTATATTATGTTAATCTTGTAATGCTTTTGTCAACTTTAATGCTCGTTTCATGTTTTGGTACGTTTTGAAGCAGAGTTTCTCTATTGGATTTAATTAACATAAATTAATATTTGTTTTAGCCTATTCTAGTCAGTGAGGTGCAATATTGTTGGTCAGCTTCGGAATGTCAGTTTCGGCAAGTGTTGAAAGTAAAAAAGTTATCGATTTCAAGAGTAATTAGTATTTCATTTCACGTGTCATTAGAATTATTTTTTTCTTTGTGGGTATCAAATGTCAAAAATTCGCAGAAATTCCCGTTGAGAAAAAGACGTATAATATATTCGAGTAAAAATGAAACAACTTGTAAAGTAAATACACGAAATTATATAGGTGGCTATTGCTTGATGGGCTATGAAGGCACGAGAAGCTTGCCAAATTCAATTATTACTAGTGAAGCCGATGATTCCTCATTTCATGACAGTTTTAGGAGCGTCAATATAATAGTCGCAATGCATTACTAAGTCACTCACTTTGGCCAGGGGCAGATATGGATGCTGTATTAGACAATTTTCATGGCAAGAACGATGAACTGTAGATCTGGCGGAATACTGTACAATTTTTCGAAGCTTTTACATTATTATTCGATAATGATTTAATTGAAAAAATTGTATAGTGGTCAAATTCCCGCGGTGAAATGTTACTAATTAAGACCTATGTTTCCAATAATTGAAATTTGAAAAAGTGGAAGGACGTCATAGTGGACGAAATGAAGTTTTCAGTACTGGAATGATAGTTTTTAGGAATATATTAAAATACACTTAGCCGCAAATAATTCAGGCTTGTTCACCTGTTCAGGCTAAAAAAAAATGAGGCAGCCAGCGGATAATCACAGGCGTCTCGGCGTTATTTTTGGATCTTGATGTTAAATTCTATTTCCGCCGAGGCATTATAAAGCTCTAAAATTAACGGCGTGTTTTCGGTACCTCCTTCCTTTTCACATTATCATTTTTATTATATCCTAATATTCAGTCTTTCTAGCATTATTTCAGGTTCGTCAGCTGCTCTATATGGTCGGCGAAGCTCATCTTAGTTTGAAAAGTCATTGCTAGATATTTAGCGGCTGACATTGTAAATGCAGTTTCATCGCCGGCTGGCAAACTGTTTTCATAGCATTAATGATGCTGCAGTAACACTTATTCCGTAATATGTTGGGTTTAGTGGACGTCGCATTAGAATGGCTGGCGACGACGATCACGTGCGGGCTGGGGCACGTGATTCCCGGGGTGGGGAAACCTATGAACGCATGTCTTTTCGGATTAGAACGCTTGCCTCTTAATTACTAGTTATGGTAATCAATTTGATACTATATTCTAAGTTTAGGATGTAATTACAATAGAAATTCATTAAGTTACACGAAGCCACAATTACTTCACGTTTGTTTACCTGCTCAGGCTAAACAAATATTAGGCATCCAGCGGAGAATCACAGGCGTCTCGACGATATTTTTAGATTTTGATGTAAAATTCTATTTTCGTCGATGTGTTATAAAGCTTAAATAGTTGCGTCCGTGTTCCAGCTACCACCTGCCTTTTCACTTTATTATTTTTATTTTACTCAAATATTCAGTGTTTCTAGCATGTTGGTTTCTAGCATGAATTCAGTCTCGTCAGCTGCTTGTCTAATATGTTCGGCGAAGCTCATCTTAGTTTGAAACGTCATCCCAAGACATTTAGCGGCTGGCTTTGAAAATATAGTTTCTTGGACGACTCGCAACTAGAAGGTAAGCCAAGGCTACATGATACAATCTGTTTTCATAGAAATTGGAAAACCTATAAAAGCAGGTCATTTTGGATTAGAGTGCATGTTTCTAAATGTATTTGTGGTAAAAACGCAATTTAACACAATCGCAATACTTCCACTTACTAGGAGCAAAAGAAAATCAAAATTGCCCATAAGAACTGTATGAATTGCAGTAAAACCGTAGTTATGTTATTGTTTCATACCATATTTTGCACATGGTAAATCCTGATTCCTTTATTTAAGAATTATTATTCTTCTTACGCAGAAACTTCTGCAATGATGGTTATTAAATTTTAGCCGAATTACACTATTAATTGATTATTATTATACTTTTTCACAGGTAGTGCGAGAGCGGTTGCTAGCGGGAGTGCTTTGTATTCTTTATTATCAAAATAAATGATTATTTTAACTAGTGCGTTAAAAAAAAATTAGTCCACGGATATTCCAAATTTCGCGCAGAATAGTAATGTGTTCTACAATTTTGCGATTATAATATTTTAAACTGTGTCTTGTGTCCAGTGTAATGAAGTGAATGAAGCAAGGTCATCGAAGGATATGTAACTGCAAGAGATTGTTACATATTCCAACCTACAGCATTAAAGGTAGGCTGGGGAATTATAGTGGTCCATGTTTATGTTGCCTCTGGATTCTGCGTAATAATATTGGTATAAAAATCTTAGAATGAAATGAACTCGGTTTAAATAAATTCAAAATCATTATAATTCATTCAATTTTTGTCAAGTCGCATGAATGTTTGCTACATAAATTCTATATTACTTAGTGCTTGTTAGAGATTGAATATTTGATAGTAGTGAAAATGTGATGTATTACTAATTCCTTGTGATATTATGTTTAGCCAAAATCTTCACTCTGGAAAATTCTTAGACTTTTCAGAATTTACTTTTCCATTCCAAATAGTTTCCCCAATAAAATCGTCAAATACGTAAATAAGTTTTTATATAATTTATGACAACGCATGATACTGTTATGAGTTTAATAATTGGAATTATAATTATTTAATTAAACATTTATGTGGCCACTATTAATATCCTTCTTCGGAACTTCCAGTCCAGGTAGAGCAGAGTCGGTAAGTGAATTCTTAACATGTTTATTAATGCAGGTTGCATTTGTGTAGATATATGTGAATTTGCCCTGCAAAAGAAAAAAAAAAGTCTGGTGTGAAACACGCACACAACTTTTCTTACTCCAGTTTTCAGGTACCTAATTTTATAGTTTGTGTAGTAAGTTTGATGAAATTCCTTGGCGTTTGTCGAAAACGAAATAAAATGTTCAGTAAAAGCGCACTTGCGGTTTACTAATTTTCTTCAGTAAAAACGCACTCCTGGTCATCCGATTTTTTTAAAAACTCAGAATTTCAACAACACATTTCATTCTAATTAATATTATTTAGATGATAGCATTGTATAGTAAACTGAAAAAGCACCTTAGAGGAAATCCTAACACAACCCTTCTCCCGAAAGTGGCCTTCAATGAATTTTTCAAGAGAAATTTTTTAAATAAAAGTGGTAGATTTTTGTATGTGTAGTTGATATAATAAGTTTGAAGAAAATCGTCGAAACTGCAAGAAAATTGGAAAATACCAAAAAAGTGAATAATATTTTTTAGTGTTTTAAAGTGTGTGTTTTAAAGTAAAAGTGTTGTAGGTTACTGACCTAGCCTGTTCATTTTTTTATTTTAGAGGTAGGTATAGTTGAATTCACTTTTGTTTATATTATGTTAATCTTGTAATGCTTTTGTCAACTTTATTGCCTATTTCATGTTTTGGTATGTACCAGAGTTTCTCTATTGGATTTAATTAACATAAATTAATATTTGTTTTCGCCTATTCTAGTCAGTGAGGTGCAGTATTGTTGGTCAGCTTCGGAATGTCAGTTTCGGCAAGTGTTGAAAGTAAAAAAGTTATCGATTTCAAGAGTAATTAGTATTTCATTTCACGTGTCATTAGAATTATTTTTTTTCTTTGTGGGTATCAAATGTCAAAAATTCGCAGAAATTCCCGTTGAGAAAAAGACGTATAATATATTCGAGTAAAAATGAAACAACTTGTAACGTAAATACACGAAATTAGGTGGCTATTGCTTGATGGACTATGAGGCACGAGAAGCTTGCCAAATTCAATTATTACTAGTGAAGCCGATGATTCCTCATTTCATGATAGTTTTAGGAGCGTCAATATAATAGTCGCAATGCATTACTAAGTCACTCACTTTGGCCAGGGGCAGATATGGATGCTGTATTAGACAATTTTCATGGCAAGAACGATGAACTGTAGATCTGGCGGAATACTGTACAATTTTTCGAAGCTTTTACATTATTATTCGATAATGATTTAATTGAAAAAATTGTAAAGTGGTCAAATTCCCGCGGGCTGAAAGTTACTAATTGCGACATATGTTTCCAATAATTCAAATCTGAAAACGTGGAAGGACGTCATAGTCGACGAAATGAAGTTTTCAGTACTGGAATTATAGTTTTTAGGAATCTATTAAAATACACTTAGCCGCAACTAATTCAGGCTTGTTCACCTATTCAGGCTAAAAAAAAAATGAGGCATTCAGCGCCTAATCACAGGCGTCTCGGCGTTTTTTTGGATCTTTATGTTAAATTCTATTTCCGCGGAGGAATTATAAAGCTGTAAAATTAGCGGCGTGTTTTCGGTACCTCCTTCCTTTTCACTTTATCATTTTTATTATACCTCATATTCAATCTTTCGAGCATGTTGGTTTCTAGCATTATTTCAGCTTCTTCAGATGCTCGCCAAATATGTTCGCCGACGCTTATCTTAGTTTGAAACGTCATTCCTAGATATTTGGCGGCTGACTTTGTAAATGCAGTTTCATCGCCGGCTGGCAACTGGAAGGTAAGCCATGGCTACATGATACAAACTGTTTTCATAGCATTCATGATGCTGCATTTACACTTATTCCGTAATATGTTGGGTTTAGCGGACGTCGCATTAGAATGGCTGGCGACGACGATCACGTGCGGGCTGGGGCACGTGATTCCCGGGGTGGGGAAACCTATGAACGCATGTCTTTTCGGATTAGAGCGCTTGCCTCTTAATTACTAGTTATGGTAATCAATTTGATACTATATTCTAAGTTTAGGATGTAATTACAATAGAAATTCATTAAGTTACACGAAGCCACAATTACTTCACGTTTGTTTACCTGCTCAGGCTAAACAAATATTAGGAATCCAGCGGAGAATCACAGGCGTCTCGACGATATTTTTAGATTTTGATGTAAAATTCTATTTTCGTCGATGTGTTATAAAGCTTAAATAGTTACGTCCGTGTTCCCGCTACCACCTGCCTTTTCACTTTATTATTTTTATTTTACTCAAATATTCAGTGTTTCTAGCATGAATTCAGTCTCGTCAGCTGCTTGTCTAATATGTTCGGCGAAGCTCATCTTAGATTGAAACGTCATCCCAAGATATTTAGCGGCTGGCTTTGAAAATATAGTTTCTTGGACGACTCGCAACTAGAAGGTAAGCCAAGGCTACATGATACAATCTGTTTTCATAGAAATTGGAAAACCTATAAAAGCAGGTCATTTTGGATTAGAGTGCATGTTTCTAAATGTATTTGTGGTAAAAACGCAATTTAACACAATCGCAATACTTCCACTTACTAGGAGCAAAAGAAAATCAAAATTGCCCATAAGAAATGTATGAATTGCAGTAAAACCGTAGTTATGTTATTGTTTCATACCATATTTTTGCACATGGTAAATCCTGATTCCTTTATTTAAGAATTATTATTCTTCTTACGCAGAAACTTCTGCAATGATGGTTATTAAATTTTAGCCGAATTACACTATTAATTGATTATTATTATACTTTTTTACAGGTAGTGCGAGAGCGGTTGCTAGCGGGAGTGCTTTGTATTCTTTATTATCAAAATAAATGATTATTTTAACTAGGGCGTTAAAAAAAAATTAGTCCACGGATATTCCAAATTTCGCGCAGAATAGTAATGTGTTCTACAATTTTGCGATTATAATATTTAAAACTGTGTCTTGTGTCCAGTGTAATGAAGTGAAAGAAGCAAGGTCATCGAAGGATATGTAACTGCAAGAGATTGTTACATATTCCAACCTACAGCATTAAAGTTAGGCTGGGGAATTATAGTGGTCCATGTTTATGTTGCCTCTGGATTCTGCGTAATAATATTGGTATAAAAATCTTAGAAGGGAAAGAACTCGGTTTAAATAAATTCAAAATCATTATAATTCATTCAAATTATGTCAAGTCGCATGAATGTTTGCTACATAAATTCTATATTACTTAGTGCTTGTTAGAGATTGAATATTTGATACTAATGAAAATGTGATGTATTTCTAATTCCTTGTGATATTATGTTTAGCAAAAATCTTCACTCTGGACAATTCCTAGACTTTTCGGAATTTACTTTTCCATTCCAAATAGTTTCCCCAATGAAATCGTCAAATACGTAAATAAGTTTTTATATAATTTATGACAACGCATGATACTGTTATGAGTTTAATAATTGGAATTATAATTATTTAATTAAACATTTATTTGGCCACTATTAATATCCTTCTTCGGAACTTCCAGTCCAGGTAGAGCAGAGTCGGTAAGTGAATTCTTAACATGTTTATTATTGCAGGTTTCATTTGTGTAGATATATTGACGATTTGCCCTCAAAGAAAAACAAATTCTGGTGTGAAACACGCACACAACTTTCTCTTAGTCCAGTTTTCAGAATTGTACCTAATTGATCAGTTTTTTATTTGGTGTACCAAGTTTGGTGAAATTCCTTGGCGTTTGTCGAAAACGAAAAAAATGTTCAGTAAAAGCGCACTTGTGGTTTACTAATTTTCTTCAGTAAAAACGCACTTCTGGTCATCCGATTTTTTTAAAACTCAGAATTTCAACAACACATTTCATTCTAATTAATATTATTTAGATGATAGAATTGTATAGTAAACTGAAAAAGCACCTTAGAGGAAATCCTAACCTCAACCTTCTCTCAAAAGAGCCCTTCAATGAATTTTTCAAGAGAAATTTTTGAAAAAAAAGTGGAAGATGATTGTATGTGTAGTTGATATATCAAGTTTGAAGAAAATCGAAATCGAATGTGCAAAAAAATTGGAAAATACCAAAAAAGTGAATAATATTTTAGTGTTTTAAAGTAAAAGTGTATACCATTGTGTAGGTTACTGACCTAGCCTGTTCATTTATTTTATTTTTGAGGTAGGTATAGTTGAATTCACTTTTGTTTATATTATGTTAATCTTGTAATGCTTTTGTCAACTTTAATGCTCGTTTCATGTTTTGGTACGTTTTGAAGCAGAGTTTCTCTATTGGATTTAATTAACATAAATTAATATTTGTTTTAGCCTATTCTAGTCAGTGAGGTGCAGTATTGTTGGTCAGCTTCGGAATGTCAGTTTCGGCAAGTGTTGAAAGTAAAAAAGTTATCGATTTGAAGAGTAATTAGTATTTCATTTCACGTTTCATTAGAATTATTTTTTTTCTTTGTGGGTATCAAATGTCAAAAATTCGCAGAAATTCGCGTTGAGAAAAAGACGTATAATATATTCGAGTAAGGATGGAAGAACTTGTAACGTAAATACACCAAATTACATAGGTGGCTATTGCTTGATGGACTATGAAGACACGAGAAGCTTGCCAAATTCAATTATTACTAGTGAAGCCGATTTCATGATAGTTTTAGGACCGTTAACATAACTGTCGCAAAACATTACTAAGTCACTCACTTTGGCCAGGGGCAGATGTGGATGCTATATTCTACGATTTTACATGGCAATAAGGATCAAAAGTAGATCTGGCGGCATACAGTATAATATTTCGAAGCTTTTACATTATTATTCGATAATGATTTAATTGAAAAAATTGTATAGTAGTCAAATTCCCGCGGTGAAATGTTACTAATTAAGACATATGTTTCCAATAATTGAAATTTGAAAAAGTGGAAGGACGTCATAGTGGACGAAATGAAGTTTTCAGTACTGGAATGATAGTTTTTAGGAATATATTAAAATACACTTAGCCGCAAATAATTCAGGCTTGTTCACCTGTTCAGGCTAAAAAAAAATGAGGCAGCTAGCGGATAATCACAGGCGTCTCGGCGTTATTTTTGGATCTTGATGTTAAATTCTATTTCCGCCGAGGCATTATAAAGCTCTAAAATTAACGGCGTGTTTTCGGTACCTCCTTGCTTTTCACATTATCATTTTTATTATATCCTAATATTCAGTCTTTCTAGCATTATTTCAGCTTCGTCAGCTGCTCTATATGGTCGGCGAAGCTCATCTTAGTTTGAAAAGTCATTCCTAGATATTTAGCGGCTGACATTGTAAATGCAGTTTCATCGCCGGCTGGCAAACTGTTTTCATAGCATTAATGATGCTGCAGTAACACTTATTCCGTAATATGTTGGGTTTAGTGGACGTCGCATTAGAATGGCTGGCGACGACGATCACGTGCGGGCTGGGGCACGTGATTCCCGGGGTGGGGAAACCTATGAACGCATGTCTTTTCGGATTAGAGCGCTTGCCTCTTAATTACTAGTTATGGTAATCAATTTGATACTATATTCTAAGTTTAGGATGTAATTACAATAGAAATTCATTAAGTTACACGAAGCCACAATTACTTCACGTTTGTTTACCTGCTCAGGTAAACAAATATTAGGCATCCAGCGGAGAATCACAGGCGTCTCGACGATATTTTTAGATTTTGATGTAAAATTCTATTTTCGTCGATGTGTTATAAAGCTTAAATAGTTACGTCCGTGTTCCCGCTACCACCTGCCTTTTCACTTTATTATTTTTATTTTACTCAAATATTCAGTGTTTCTAGCATGTTGGTTTCTAGCATGAATTCAGTCTCGTCAGCTGCTTGTCTAATATGTTCGGCGAAGCTCATCTTAGTTTGAAACGTCATCCCAAGATATTTAGCGGCTGGCTTTGAAAATATAGTTTCTTGGACGACTCGCAACTAGAAGGTAAGCCAAGGCTACATGATACAATCTGTTTTCATAGAAATTGGAAAACCTATAAAAAAAGGTCATTTTGGATTAGAGTGCATGTTTCTAAATGTATTTGTGGTAAAAACGCAATTTAACACAATCGCAATACTTCCACTTACTAGGAGCAAAAGAAAATCAAAATTGCCCATAAGAACTGTATGAATTGCAGTAAAACCGTAGTTATGTTATTGTTTCATACCATATTTTGCACATGGTAAATCCTGATTCCTTTATTTAAGAATTATTATTCTTCTTACGCAGAAACTTCTGCAATGATGGTTATTAAATTTTAGCCGAATTACACTATTAATTGATTATTATTATACTTTTTTACAGGTAGTGCGAGAGCGGTTGCTAGCGGGAGTGCTTTGTATTCTTTATTATCAAAATAAATGATTATTTTAACTAGTGCGTTAAAAAAAAATTAGTCCACGGATATTCCAAATTTCGCGCAGAATAGTAATGTGTTCTACAATTTTGCGATTATAATATTTCAAACTGTGTCTTGTGTCCAGTGTAATGAAGTGAAAGAAGCAAGGTCATCGAAGGATATGTAACTGCAAGAGATTGTTACATATTCCAACCTACAGCATTAAAGGTAGGCTGGGGAATTATAGTGGTCCATGTTTATGTTGCCTCTGGATTCTGCGTAATAATATTGGTATAAAAATCTTAGAATGAAATGAACTCGGTTTAAATAAATTCAAAATCATTATAATTCATTCAAATTATGTCAAGTCGCATGAATGTTTGCTACATAAATTCTATATTACTAAGTGCTTGTTAGAGATTGAATATTTGATACTAATGAAAATGTGATGTATTTCTAATTCCTTGTGATATTATGTTTAGCAAAAATCTTCACTCTGGAAAATTCTTAGACTTTTCAGAATTTACTTTTCCATTCCAAATAGTTTCCCCAATAAAATCGTCAAATACGTAAATAAGTTTTTATATAATTTATGACAACGCATGATACTGTTATGAGTTTAATAATTGGAATTATAATTATTTAATTAACCATTTATATGGCCACTATTAATATCCTTCTTCGGAACTTCCAGTCCAGGTAGAGCAGAGTCGGTAAGTGAATTCTTAACATGTTTATTAATGCAGGTTGCATTTGTGTAGATATATGTGAATTTGCCCTGCAAAAGAAAAAAAAAAGTCTGGTGTGAAACACGCACACAACTTTTCTTACTCCAGTTTTCAGGTACCTAATTTTATAGTTTGTGTAGTAAGTTTGATGAAATTCCTTGGCGTTTGTCGAAAACGAAATAAAATGTTCAGTAAAAGCGCACTTGCGGTTTACTAATTTTCTTCAGTAAAAACGCACTGCTGGTCATCCGATTTTTTTAAAAACTCAGAATTTCAACAACACATTTCATTCTAATTAATATTATTTAGATGATAGAGTTGTATAGTAAACTGAAAAAGCAACTTAGAGGAAATCCTAACACAACCCTTCTCCCGAAAGTGGCCTTCAATGAATTTTTCAAGAGAAATTTTTTAAATAAAAGTGGTAGATTTTTGTATGTGTAGTTGATATAATAAGTTTGAAGAAAATCGTCGAAACTGCAAGAAAATTGGAAAATACCAAAAAAGTGAATAATATTTTTTAGTGTTTTAAAGTGTGTGTTTTAAAGTAAAAGTGTTGTAGGTTACTGACCTAGCCTGTTCATTTTTTTATTTTAGAGGTAGGTATAGTTGAATTCACTTTAGTTTATATTATGTTAATCTTGTAATGCTTTTGTCAACTTTAATGCTCGTTTCATGTTTTGGTACGTTTTGAAGCAGAGTTTCTCTATTGGATTTAATTAACATAAATTAATATTTGTTTTAGCCTATTCTAGTCAGTGAGGTGCAGTATTGTTGGTCAGCTTCGGAATGTCAGTTTCGGCAAGTGTTGAAAGTAAAAATGTTATCGATTTCAAGAGTAATTAGTATTTCATTTCACGTGTCATTAGAATTATTTTTTTCTTTGTGGGTATCAAATGTCAAAAATTCGCAGAAATTCCCGTTGAGAAAAAGACGTATAATATATTCGAGTAAAAATGAAACAACTTGTAACGTAAATACACGAAATTAGGTGGCTATTGCTTGATGGACTATGAGGCACGAGAAGCTTGCCAAATTCAATTATTACTAGTGAAGCCGATGATTCCTCATTTCATGATAGTTTTAGGAGCGTCAATATAATAGTCGCAATGCATTACTAAGTCACTCACTTTGGCCAGGGGCAGATATGGATGCTGTTATTAGACAATTTTCATGGCAAGAACGATGAACTGTAGATCTGGCGGAATACTGTACAATTTTTCGAAGCTTTTACATTATTATTCGATAAAGATTTAATTGAAAAAATTGTAGAGTGGTCAAATTCCCGCGCTGAAATGTTACTAATTACAACATATGTTCCCAATAATTCAAATTTGGAAAAGTGGAAGGACGTCATACTCGACGAAATGAAGTTTTCAGTACTGGAATTATAGTTTTTATGATTCTATTAAAATACACTTAGCCGCAACTAATTCAGGCTTGTTCACCTGTTAAGGCTAAAAAAAACATGACGGCAGCCAGCGGATATCACGGGTTTCGTCGTTTTTTTGGACTTGATGTAAATTCTACTTTCCGATGGCATTATAAAGCTCTAAAATAAGGGTGTTTCGGTACCTCTTCCTTTTACTTATCATTTTTATTATATCTAATATTCAGTCTTTCTTATAGCTTATTTCAGCTTCGTCAGCTGCTCTATCTGGTCGGCGGAAGTCATATTAGTTTGAAAAGCATTCCTAGATATTTAGCGGTGACATTGGTAAATGCAGTTACATCGCGGCTGGCACACTGTTTTCAAAGCATTAATAATGGTGCAGTTACACTTATTTTGTAATATGTTGGGTTTAGCGGACGTCGCATTAGAATGGCTGGCGACGACGATCACGTGCGGGCTGGGGCACGTGATTCCCGGGGTGGGGAAACCTATGAACGCATGTCTTTTCGGATTAGAACGCTTGCCTCTTAATTACTAGTTATGGTAATCAATTTGATACTATATTCTATGTTTAGGATGTAATTACAATAGAAATTCATTAAGTTACACGAAGCCACAATTACTTCACGTTTGTTTACCTGCTCAGGCTAAACAAATATTAGGCATCCAGCGGAGAATCACAGGCGTCTCGACGATATTTTTAGATTTTGATGTAAAATTCTATTTTCGTCGATGTGTTATAAAGCTTAAATAGTTGCGTCCGTGTTCCCGCTACCACCTGCCTTTTCACTTTATTATTTTTATTTTACTCAAATATTCAGTGTTTCTAGCATGTTGGTTTCTAGCATCAATTCAGTTTCGTCAGCTGCTCGTTGGGCGAAGCTCATCTTAGTTTGAAACGTCATCCCAAGATATTTAGCGACTGGCTTTGAAAATATAGTTTCTTGGACGACTCGCAACTAGAAGGTAAGCCAAGGCTACATGATACAATCTGTTTTCATAGAAATTGGAAAACCTATAAAAGCAGGTCATTTTGGATTAGAGTGCATGTTTCTAAATGTATTTGTGGTAAAAACGCAATTTAACACAATCGCAATACTTCCACTTACTAGGAGCAAAAGAAAATCAAAATTGCCCATAAGAACTGTATGAATTGCAGTAAAACCGTAGTTATGTTATTGTTTCATACCATATTTGTGCACATGGTAAATCCTGATTCCTTTATTTAAGAATTATTATTCTTCTTACGCAGAAACTTCTGCAATGATGGTTATTAAATTTTACCCGAATTACACTTTTAATTGATTATTATAATACTTTTTTACAGGTAGTGCGAGAGCGGTTGCTAACGGGAGTGCTTTGTATTCTTTATTATCAAAATAAATGATTATTTTAACTAGTGCGTTAAAAAAAAATGAGTCCACGGATATTCCAAATTTCGCGCAGAATAGTAATGCGTTCTACAATTTTGCGATAATAATATTTTAAACTGTGTCTTGTGTCCAGTGTAATGAAGTGAAAGAAGCAAGGACATCGAAGGATATGTAACTTCAAGAGATTGTTACATATTCCAACCTACAGCATTAAAGGTAGGCTGGGGAATTATAGTGGTCCATGTTTATGTTGTCTCTGGATTCTCCGTAATAGTATTGGTATAAAAATCTTAGAATGAAATGATCTCGGTTTAAATAAATTCAAAATAATTATAATTCATTCAAATTATGTCAAGTCGCATGAATGTTTGCTACATAAATTCTATATTAGTTAGTGCTTGTTAGAGATTGAATATTTGATACTAATGAAAATGTGATGTATTACTAATTCCTTGTGATATTATGTTTAGCAAAAATCTTCACTCTGGAAAATTCTGGACTTTTCAGAATTTACTTTTCCATTCCAAATAGTTTCCTCAATAAAATCGTCAACTACGTAAGTAAGGTTTTATATAATTTATGACAACGATGCTATCTTGCATGATACTGTTATGAATTTAATAATTGGAATTATAATTATTTAATTAAACATTTATATGGCCACTATTAATATCCTTCTTCGGAACTTCCAGTCCAGGTAGAGCAGAGTCATTTGCAGGTTGCATTTGTGTAGATATATGTGAATTTGCCCTGCAAAAGAAAAAAAAAAGTCTGGTGTGAAACTCGCACACAACTTTCTCTTACTCCAGTTTTCAGAATTGTACCTAATTTTATAGTTTGTGTAGCAAGTTTGATGAAATTCCTTGGCGTTTGTCGAAAACGAAATAAAATGTTCAGTAAAAGCGCACTTGCGGTTTACTAATTTTCTTCAGTAAAAACGCACTGCTGGTCATCCGATTTTTTTAAAAACTCAGAATTTCAACAACACATTTCATTCTAATTAATATTATTTAGATGATAGAGTTGTATAGTAAACTGAAAAAGCAACTTAGAGGAAATCCTAACACAACCCTTCTCCCGAAAGTGGCCTTCAATGAATTTTTCAAGAGAAATTTTTTAAATAAAAGTGGTAGATTTTTGTATGTGTAGTTGATATAATAAGTTTGAAGAAAATCGTCGAAACTGCAAGAAAATGGGAAAATACCTAAAAAGTGAATAATATTTTTTAGTGTTTTAAAGTGTGTGTTTTAAAGTAAAAGTGTTGTAGGTTACTGACCTATCCTGTTCATTTTTTTATTTTAGAGGTAGGTATAGTTGAATTCACTTTTGTTTATATTATGTTAATCTTGTAATGCTTTTGTCAACTTTAATGCTCGTTTCATGTTTTGGTACGTTTTGAAGCAGAGTTTCTCTATTGGATTTAATTAACATAAATTAATATTTGTTTTAGCCTATTCTAGTCAGTGAGGTGCAGTATTGTTGGTCAGCTTCGGAATGTCAGTTTCGGCAAGTGTTGAAAGTAAAAAAGTTATCGATTTCAAGAGTAATTAGTATTTCATTTCACGTGTCATTAGAATTATTTTTTTTTTTGTGGGTATCAAATGTCAAAAATTCGCAGAAATTCCCGTTGAGAAAAAGACGTATAATATATTCGAGTAAAAATGAAACAACTTGTAACGTAAATACACGAAATTATATAGGTGGCTATTGCTTGATGGACTATGAAGGCACGAGAAGCTTGCCAAATTCAATTATTACTAGTGAAGCCGATGATTCCTCATTTCATGATAGTTTTAGGAGCGTCAATATAATAGTCGCAATGCATTACTAAGTCACTCACTTTGGCCAGGGGCAGATATGGATGCGGTATTAGACAATTTTCATGGCAAGAACGATGAACTGTAGATCTGGCGGAATACTGTACAATTTTTCGAAGCATTTACATTATTATTCGATAATGATTTAATTGAAAAAATTGTATAGTGGTCAAATTCCCGCGGTGAAATGTTACTAATTAAGACATATGTTTCCAATAATTGAAATTTGAAAAAGTGGAAGGACGTCATAGTGGACGAAATGAAGTTTTCAGTACTGGAATGATAGTTTTTAGGAATATATTAAAATACACTTAGCCGCAAATAATTCAGGCTTGTTCACCTGTTCAGGCTAAAAAAAAATGAGGCAGCCAGCGGATAATCACAGGCGTCTCGGCGTCATTTTTGGATCTTGATGTTAAATTCTATTTCCGCCGAGGCATTATAAAGCTCTAAAATTAACGGCGTGTTTTCGGTACCTCCTTCCTTTTCACATTATCATTTTTATTATATCCTAATATTCAGTCTTTCTAGCATTATTTCAGCTTCGTCAGCTGCTCTATATGGTCGGCGAAGCTCATCTTAGTTTGAAAAGTCATTCCTAGATATTTAGCGGCTGACATTGTAAATGCAGTTTCATCGCCGGCTGGCAAACTGTTTTCATAGCATTAATGATGCTGCAGTAACACTTATTCCGTAATATGTTGGGTTTAGTGGACGTCGCATTAGAATGGCTGGCGACGACGATCACGTGCGGGCTGGGGCACGTGATTCCCGGGGTGGGGAAACCTATGAACGCATGTCTTTTCGGATTAGAGCGCTTGCCTCTTAATTACTAGTTATGGTAATCAATTTGATACTATATTCTAAGTTTAGGATGTAATTACAATAGAAATTCATTAAGTTACACGAAGCCACAATTACTTCACGTTTGTTTACCTGCTCAGGCTAAACAAATATTAGGCATCCAGCGGAGAATCACAGGCGTCTCGACGATATTTTTAGATTTTGATGTAAAATTCTATTTTCGTCGATGTGTTATAAAGCTTAAATAGTTACGTCCGTGTTCCCGCTACCACCTGCCTTTTCACTTTATTATTTTTATTTTACTCAAATATTCAGTGTTTCTAGCATGAATTCAGTCTCGTCAGCTGCTTGTCTAATATGTTCGGCGAAGCTCATCTTAGTTTGAAACGTCATCCCAAGATATTTAGCGGCTGGCTTTGAAAATATAGTTTCTTAGGCGACTTGCAAGTAGAAGGTAAGCCAAGGCTTCATGATACAATCTATTTTCATAGAAATTTGAAAACCTATAAAAGCAGGTCATTTTGGATTAGAGTGCATGTTTCTAAATGTATTTGTGGTTAAAACGCAATTTAACACAATCGCAATACTTCCACTTACTAGGAGTAAAAGAAAATAAAAATTGCCCATTAGAACTATAATAATTGCAGTAAAACGTAGTTATGTTATTGTTTCATACCATATTTTTGCACATGGTAAATCTTCATTCCTTTATTTCAAAATTATTATTCTTCTTACGCAGAAACTTCTGCAATGATGGTTACTAAATTTTACCCGAATTACACTATTAATTGGATATTACTATACTTTTTTACAGGTAGTACGAGAGCGGTTGCTAGCGGGAGTGCTTTGTATTGTTTATTATCAAAATAAATGATTATTTTAACTAGTGCGGTAAAAAAAAGTTAGTCCACTGATATTCCAAATTTCGCGCAGAATAGTAGTGCGTTCTTGAATTTTGTGATTATAATATTTTAAACTGTGTCTTGTGTCCAGTGTAATGAAGTGAAAGAAGCAAGGACATCGAAGGATATGTAACTGCAAGAGATTGTTACATATTCCAACCTACAGCATTAAAGGTAGGCTGGGGAATTATAGTGGTCCATGTTTATGTTGCCTCTGGATTCTGCGTAATAATATTGGTATAAAAATCTTAGAATGAAATGAACTCGGTTTAAATAAATTCAAAATCATTATAATTCATTCAAATTATGTCAAGTCGCATGAATGTTTGCTACATAAATTCTATATTACTTAGTTCTTGTTAGAGATTGAATATTTGATACTAATGAAAATGTGATGTATTTCTAATTCCTTGTGATATTATGTTTAGCAAAAATCTTTACTCTGGAAAATTCTTAGACTTTTCAGAATTTACTTTTCCATTCCAAATAGTTTCCCCAATGAAATCGTCAAATACGTAAATAAGTTTTTATATAATTTATGACAACGCATGATACTGTTATGAGTTTAATAATTGGAATTATAATTATTTAATTAAACATTTATATGGCCACTATTAATATCCTTCTTCGGAACTTCCAGTCCAGGTAGAGCAGAGTCGGTATGTGAATTCTTAACATGTTTATTATTGCAGGTTGCATTTGTGTAGATATATGTGAATTTGCCCTGCAAAAGAAAAAAAAAAGTCTGGTGTGAAACACGCACACAACTTTCTCTTACTCCAGTTTTCAGAATTGTACCTAATTTTATAGTTTGTGTAGTAAGTTTGATGAAATTCCTTGGCGTTTGTCGAAAACGAAATAAAATGTTCAGTAAAAGCGCACTTGCGGTTTACTAATTTTCTTCAGTAAAACCGCACTGCTGGTCATCCGATTTTTTTAAAAACTCAGAATTTCAACAACACATTTCATTCTAATTAATATTATTTAGATGATAGAATTGTATAGTAAACTGAAAAAGCACCTTAGAGGAAATCCTAACACAACCCTTCTCCCGAAAGTGGCCTTCAATGAATTTTTCAAGAGAAATTTTTTAAATAAAAGTGGTAGATTTTTGTATGTGTAGTTGATATAATAAGTTTGAAGAAAATCGTCGAAACTGCAAGAAAATTGGAAAATACCAAAAAAGTGAATAATATTTTTTAGTGTCGTAAAGTGTGTGTTTTAAAGTAAAAGTGTTGTAGGTTACTGACCTAGCCTGTTCATTTTTTTATTTTAGAGGTAGGTATAGTTGAATTCACTTTTGTTTGTATTATGTTAATCTTGTAATGCTTTTGTCAACTTTAATGCTCGTTTCATGTTTTGGTACGTTTTGAAGCAGAGTTTCTCTATTGGATTTAATTAACATAAATTAATATTTGTTTTAGCCTATTCTAGTCAGTGAGGTGCAGTATTGTTGGTCAGCTTCGGAATGTCAGTTTCGGCAAGTGTTGAAAGTAAAAAAGTTATCGATTTCAAGAGTAATTAGTATTTCATTTCACGTGTCATTAGAATTATTTTCTTTCTTTGTGGGTATCAAATGTCAAAAATTCGCAGAAATTCCCGTTGAGAAAAAGACGTATAATATATTCGAGTAAAAATGAAACAACTTGTAACTAAATACACGAAATTATATAGGTGGCTATTGCTTGATGGACTATGAAGGCACGAGAAGCTTGCCAAATTCAATTCTTACTAGTGAAGCCGATGATTCCTCATTTCATGATAGTTTTAGGAGCGTCAATATAATAGTCGCAATGCATTACTAAGTCACTCCCTTTGGCCAGGGGCAGATATGGATGCTGTATTAGACAATTTTCATGGCAAGAACGATGAACTGTAGATCTGGCGGAATACTGTACAATTTTTCGAAGCTTTTACATTATTATTCGATAATGATTTAATTGAAAAAATTGTATAGTGGTCAAATTCCCGCGGTGAAATGTTACTAATTAAGACATATGTTTCCAATAATGGAAATTTGAAAAAGTGGAAGGAAGTCATAGTGGACGAAATGAAGTTTTCAGTACTGGAATGATAGTTTTAGGAATATATTAAAACCACTTACCGCAATAATTCAGCTTTTTCACTCTGTTCGGCTAAAAAAATGAGGCAGCCAGCGGATATCACAAGGCTTCTCGCGTTTATTTTTGGTCTTGATGTTCAGTCTATTTCCGTCCGCCGAGGCATTAAAAGCTCTAAAATTAACGGCGTGTGTTTTTTTTTCGTACCTCCTTCCGTTTCACATTATCATTTTTATTATTCCTAATATTCAGTCCTTCGTAGCATCATTTCAGCTTCGTCAGCTGCTCGCCAATATGGTGGGCGAAGCTCATCTTAGTTTTAAACATCATTCCTAGATATTTAGCGGCTGACATTGTAAATGCAGTTTCATCGCCGGCTGGCAAACTGTTTTCATAGCATTAATGATGCTGCAGTAACACTTATTCCGTAATATGTTGGGTTTAGTGGACGTCGCATTAGAATGGCTGGCGACGACGATCACGTGCGGGCTGGGGCACGTGATTCCCGGGGTGGGGAAACCTATGAACGCATGTCTTTTCGGATTAGAGCGCTTGCCTCTTAATTACTAGTTATGGTAATCAATTTGATACTATATTCTAAGTTTAGGATGTAATTACAATAGAAATTCATTAAGTTACACGAAGCCACAATTACTTCACGTTTGTTTACCTGCTCAGGTTAAACAAATATTAGGCATCCAGCGGAGAATCACAGGCGTCTCGACGATATTTTTAGATTTTGATGTAAAATTCTATTTTCGTCGATGTGTTATAAAGCTTAAATAGTTGCGTCCGTGTTCCCGCTACCACCTGCCTTTTCACTTTATTATTTTTATTTTACTCAAATATGCAGTGTTTCTAGCATGTTGGTTTCTAGCATGAATTCAGTCTCGTCAGCTGCTTGTCTAATATGTTCGGCGAAGCTCATCTTAGTTTGAAACGTCATCCCAAGATATTTAGCGGCTGGCTTTGAAAATATAGTTTCTTGGACGACTCGCAACTAGAAGGTAAGCCAAGGCTACATGATACAATCTGTTTTCATAGAAATTGGAAAACCTATAAAAGCAGGTCATTTTGGATTAGAGTGCATGTTTCTAAATGTATTTGTGGTAAAAACGCAATTTAACACATTCGCAATACTTCCACTTACTAGGAGCAAAAGAAAATCAAAATTGCCCATAAGAACTGTATGAATTGCAGTAAAACCGTAGTTATGTTATTGTTTCATACCATATTTTTGCACATGGTAAATCCTGATTCCTTTATTTAAGAATTATTATTCTTCTTACGCAGAAACTTCTGCAATGATGGTTATTAAATTTTAGCCGAATTACACTATTAATTGATTATTATTATACTTTTTTACAGGTAGTGCGAGAGCGGTTGCTAGCGGGAGTGCTTTGTATTCTTTATTATCAAAATAAATGATTATTTTAACTAGTGCGTTAAAAAAAATTAGTCCACGGATATTCCAAATTTCGCGCAGAATAGTAATGTGTTCTACAATTTTGCGATTATAATATTTTAAACTGTGTCTTGTGTCCAGTGTAATGAAGTGAAAGAAGCAAGGTCATCGAAGGATATGTGACTGCAAGAGATTGTTACATATTCCAACCTACAGCATTAAAGGTAGGCTGGGGAATTATAGTGGTCCATGTTTATGTTGCCTCTGGATTCTGCGTAATAATATTGGTATAAAAACCTTAGAATGAAATGAACTCGGTTTAAATAAATTCAAAATCATTATAATTCATTCAAATTATGTCAAGTCGCATGAATGTTTGCTACATAAATTCTATATTACTTAGTGCTTGTTGGAGATTGAATATTTGATACTAATGAAAATGTGATGTATTACTAATTCCTTGTGATATTATGTTTAGCAAAAATCTTCACACTGGAACATTCTAAGACTTTTCAGAATTTACTTTTCCATTCCAAATAGTTTCCTCAAAAAAACGTCAAATAAATAATTAAGGTTATATATAATTTATGACAACGATGATATGTTGCATGATACTGTTATGAATTTAATAATTGGAATTATAATTATTTAATTAAACATTTATATGACCACTATTAATATCCTTCTTCGGAACTTCCAGTCCAAGTAGAGCAGAATCGGTAAGTGAATTCTTAACATGTTTATTATTTGCAGGCTGCATTTGTGTAGATATATGTAAATTCCCCTACAAAAGAAAAAGAAGTCCGGTGTGAAACACTCACAAAACTTACTCTTACTCCAGTTTTCAGAATTGTACCTAATTGACCAATTTTATAGTTTGTGTAGCAAGTTTGATAAAATTCCTTGGCGTTTGTCGAAAACGAAATAAAATGTTCAGTAAAAGCCCATTTACGGTGTATTAATTTTCTTCAATAAAAACACATTTCTGGTCGTCCGATTTTTTTAAAAACTCAGAATTTCAACAGCGCATTTCATTTTACTTAATATTATTTAGATGATAGAATTGTATAGTAAAGTGAAAAAGCACCTTAGAGGAAATGCTAACCCCCACCCTTCTCACAAAAGTGCCCTTCAATGAATATTTCAAGTGAAATTTTTTAAATAAAAGTGGTAGCTCTTTGTATGTGTAGTTGATACAACAAGTTTGAAGAAAATCGTCGAAACTGCAAGAAAATTGGAAAATACCAAAAAAGTGAATAATATTTTTTAGTGTTTTAAAGTGTGTGTTTTAAAGTAAAAGTGTTGTAGGTTACTGACCTAGCCTGTTCATTTTTTTATTTTAGAGGTAGGTATAGTTGAATTCACTTTTGTTTATATTATGTTAATCTTATAATGCTTTTGTCAACTTTAATGCTCGTTTCATGTTTTGGTACGTTTTGAAGCAGAGTTTCTCTATTGGATTTAATTAACATAAATTAATATTTGTTTTATTCTATTCTAGTCAGTGAGGTGCAGTATTGTTGGTCAGCTTCGGAATGTCAGTTTCGGCAAGTGTTGAAAGTAAAAAAGTTATCGATTTCAAGAGTAATTAGTACTTCATTTCACGTGTCATTAGAATTATTTTTTTTCTTTGTGGGTATCAAATGTGAAAAATTCGCAGAAATTCCCGTTGAGAAAAAGACGTATAATATATTCGAGTAAAAATGAAACAACTTGTAACGTAAATACACGAAATTATATAGGTGGCTATTGCTTGATGGACTATGAAGGCACGAGAAGCTTGCCAAATTCAATTATTACTAGTGAAGCCGATGATTCCTCATTTCATGATAGTTTTAGGTGCGTCAATATAATAGTCGCAATGCATTACTAAGTCACTCACTTTGGCCAGGGGCAGATATGGATGCTGTATTAGACAATTTTCATGGCAAGAACGATGAACTGTAGATCTGGCGGAATACTGTACAATTTTTCGAAGCATTTACATTATTATTCGATAATGATTTAATTGAAAAAATTGTATAGTGGTCAAATTCCCGCGGTGAAATGTTACTAATTAAGACATATGTTTCCAATAATTGAAATTTGAAAAAGTGGAAGGACGTCATAGTGGACGAAATGAAGTTTTCAATACTGGAATGATAGTTTTTAGGAATATATTAAAATACACTTAGCCCCAAATAATTCAGGCTTGTTCACCTGTTCAGGCTAAAAAAAAATGAGGCAGCCAGCGGATAATCACAGGCGTCTCGGCGTTATTTTTGGATCTTGATGTTAAATTCTATTTCCGCCGAGGCATTATAAAGCTCTAAAATTAACGGCGTTTTTTCGGTACCTCCTTCCTTTTCACATTATCATTTTTATTATATCCTAATATTCAGTCTTTCTAGCATTATTTCAGCTTCGTCAGCTGCTCTATATGGTCGGCGAAGCTCATCTTAGTTTGAAAAGTCATTCCTAGATATTTAGCGGCTGACATTGTAAATGCAGTTTCATCGCCGGCTGGCAAACTGTTTTCATAGCATTAATGATGCTGCAGTTACACTTATTCCATAATATGTTGGGTTTAGCGGACGTCGCATTAGAATGGCTGGCGACGACGATCACGTGCGGGCTGGGGCACGTGAATCCCGGGGTGGGGAAACCTATGAACGCATGTCTTTTCGGATTAGAGCGCATGCTTCTTAATTACTAGTTATGGTTTTCAATTTGATACTATATTCCAAGTTTAGGATGTAATTAGTATAGAAAATCATTAAAATACACGAAGCCACAATTACTTCACGTTTGTTTAGCTGCTCAGGCTAAACAAATATTAGGCATGCAGTGGAGAATCACAGGCGCCTCGACGATATTTTTGGATTTTGATGTAAAATTCTATTTTCGTCGATGTGTTATAAAGCTGTACAAGTTGCGTCTGTGTTGCCGCTACCACCTGCTTTTTCACTTTATTATTTTTATTATACTCAAATATTCAGTGTTTCTAGCATGTTGGTTTCTAGCATGAATTCAGTCTCGTCAGCTGCTTGTCTAATATGTTCGGCGAAGCTCATCTTAGTTTGAAACGTCATCCCAAGATATTTAGCGGCTGGCTTTGAAAATATAGTTTCTTGGACGACTCGCAACTAGAAGGTAAGCCAAGGCTACATGATACAATCTGTTTTCATAGAAATTGGAAAACCTATAAAAGCAGGTCATTTTGGATTAGAGTGCATGTTTCTAAATGTATTTGTGGTAAAAACGCAATTTAACACATTCGCAATACTTCCACTTACTAGGAGCAAAAGAAAATCAAAATTGCCCATAAGAACTGTATGAATTGCAGTAAAACCGTAGTTATGTTATTGTTTCATACCATAATTTTGCACATGGTAAATCCTGATTCCTTTATTTAAGAATTATTATTCTTCTTACGCAGAAACTTCTGCAATGATGGTTATTAAATTTTAGCCGAATTACACTATTAATTGATTATTATTATACTTTTTTACAGGTAGTGCGGAGCGGTTGCTAGCGGGAGTGCTTTGTATTCTTTATTATCAAAATAAATGATTATTTTAACTAGTGCGTTAAAAAAAAATTAGTCCACGGATATTCCAAATTTCGCGCAGAATAGGAATGTGTTCTACAATTTTGCGATTATAATATTTTAAACTGTGTCTTGTGTCCAGTGTAATGAAGTGAAAGAAGCAAGAACATCGAAGGATATGTAACTGCAAGAAATTGTTACATATTCCAACCTACAGCATTAAAGGTAGGCTGGGGAATTATAGTGGTCCATATTTATGTTGTCTCTGGATTCTCCGTAATAGTATTGGTATAAAGATGTTAGAATGAAATGAACTCGTTTTAAATAAGTTGAAAATAATTATAATTCATTGAAATTATGTCACGTCGCATGAATATTTGCTACATAAATTCTATTACTTAGTGCTTGCTAGAGATTGAATGTTTGATACTAATGAAAATGTGATGTATTACTAATTCCTTGTGATATTATGTTTAGCAAAAATCTTCACTCTGGAAAATTCTAAGACTTTTCAGAATTTACTTTTCCATTCCAAATAGTTTCCTCAAAAAATCGTCAAATAAATAATTAAGGTTTTATATAATTTATGACAACGATGATATGTTGCATGATACTGTTATGAATTTAATAATTGGAATTATAATTATTTAATTAAACATTTATATGACCACTATTAATATCCTTCTTCGGAACTTCCAGTCCAAGTAGAGCAGAGTTGGTAAGTGAATTCTTAACATGTTTATTATTGCAGGTTGCATTTGTGTAGATATATGTGAATTTGCCCTGCAAAAGAAAAAAAAAAGTCTGGTGTGAAACACGCACACAACTTTCTCTTACTCCAGTTTTCAGAATTGTACCTAATTTTATAGTTTGTGTAGTAAGTTTGATGAAATTCCTTGGCGTTTGTCGAAAACGAAATAAAATGTTCAGTAAAAGCGCACTTGCGGTTTACTAATTTTCTTCAGTAAAACCGCACTGCTGGTCATCCGATTTTTTTAAAAACTCAGAATTTCAACAACACATTTCATTCTAATTAATATTATTTAGATGATAGAATTGTATAGTAAACTGAAAAAGCACCTTAGAGGAAATCCTAACACAACCCTTCTCCCGAAAGTGGCCTTCAATGAATTTTTCAAGAGAAATTTTTTAAATAAAAGTGGTAGATTTTTGTATGTGTAGTTGATATAATAAGTTTGAAGAAAATCGTCGAAACTGCAAGAAAATTGGAAAATACCAAAAAAGTGAATAATATTTTTTAGTGTCGTAAAGTGTGTGTTTTAAAGTAAAAGTGTTGTAGGTTACTGACCTAGCCTGTTCATTTTTTTATTTTAGAGGTAGGTATAGTTGAATTCACTTTTGTTTGTATTATGTTAATCTTGTAATGCTTTTGTCAACTTTAATGCTCGTTTCATGTTTTGGTACGTTTTGAAGCAGAGTTTCTCTATTGGATTTAATTAACATAAATTAATATTTGTTTTAGCCTATTCTAGTCAGTGAGGTGCAGTATTGTTGGTCAGCTTCGGAATGTCAGTTTCGGCAAGTGTTGAAAGTAAAAAAGTTATCGATTTCAAGAGTAATTAGTATTTCATTTCACGTGTCATTAGAATTATTTTCTTTCTTTGTGGGTATCAAATGTCAAAAATTCGCAGAAATTCCCGTTGAGAAAAAGACGTATAATATATTCGAGTAAAAATGAAACAACTTGTAAAGTAAATACACGAAATTATATAGGTGGCTATTGCTTGATGGGCTATGAAGGCACGAGAAGCTTGCCAAATTCAATTATTACTAGTGAAGCCGATGATTCCTCATTTCATGACAGTTTTAGGAGCGTCAATATAATAGTCGCAATGCATTACTAAGTCACTCACTTTGGCCAGGGGCAGATATGGATGCTGTATTAGACAATTTTCATGGCAAGAACGATGAACTGTAGATCTGGCGGAATACTGTACAATTTTTCGAAGCTTTTACATTATTATTCGATAATGATTTAATTGAAAAAATTGTACAGTGGTCAAATTCCCGCGCTGAAATGTTGCTAATTACGACGTATGTTTCCAATAATTCAAATTTGAAAAAGTGGAAGGACGTCATAGTCGACGAAATGAAGTTTTCAGTACTGGAATGATAGTTTTTAGGAATCTATTAAAATACACTTAGCCGCTACTAATTCAGGCATGTTCACCTGTGCAGGCTAAAAAAAAAAAAATCAGGCAGCCAGCGGATAAGCACAGGCGTCTCGGCATTATTTTTGGATATTGATGTTAAATTTTATTTCTGCCGAGGTATTATAAAGCTCTAAAATTAGCGTCGTGTTTTCGGTAGCTCCTTCCTTTTCACTTTATCATTTTTATTATACCCTAATATTCAGTGTTTCTAGCATGTTGGTTTCTAGCATCATTTCAGCTTCGTCAGCTGCTCGCCAATATGGTGGGCGAAGCTCATCTTAGTTTTAAACATCATTCCTAGATATTTAGCGGCTGACATTGTAAATGCAGTTTCATCGCCGGCTGGCAAACTGTTTTCATAGCATTAATGATGCTGCAGTAACACTTATTCCGTAATATGTTGGGTTTAGTGGACGTCGCATTAGAATGGCTGGCGACGACGATCACGTGCGGGCTGGGGCACGTGATTCCCGGGGTGGGGAAACCTATGAACGCATGTCTTTTCGGATTAGAGCGCTTGCCTCTTAATTACTAGTTATGGTAATCAATTTGATACTATATTCTAAGTTTAGGATGTAATTACAATAGAAATTCATTAAGTTACACGAAGCCACAATTACTTCACGTTTGTTTACCTGCTCAGGTTAAACAAATATTAGGCATCCAGCGGAGAATCACAGGCGTCTCGACGATATTTTTAGATTTTGATGTAAAATTCTATTTTCGTCGATGTGTTATAAAGCTTAAATAGTTGCGTCCGTGTTCCCGCTACCACCTGCCTTTTCACTTTATTATTTTTATTTTACTCAAATATGCAGTGTTTCTAGCATGTTGGTTTCTAGCATGAATTCAGTCTCGTCAGCTGCTTGTCTAATATGTTCGGCGAAGCTCATCTTAGTTTGAAACGTCATCCCAAGATATTTAGCGGCTGGCTTTGAAAATATAGTTTCTTGGACGACTCGCAACTAGAAGGTAAGCCAAGGCTACATGATACAATCTGTTTTCATAGAAATTGGAAAACCTATAAAAGCAGGTCATTTTGGATTAGAGTGCATGTTTCTAAATGTATTTGTGGTAAAAACGCAATTTAACACATTCGCAATACTTCCACTTACTAGGAGCAAAAGAAAATCAAAATTGCCCATAAGAACTGTATGAATTGCAGTAAAACCGTAGTTATGTTATTGTTTCATACCATATTTTTGCACATGGTAAATCCTGATTCCTTTATTTAAGAATTATTATTCTTCTTACGCAGAAACTTCTGCAATGATGGTTATTAAATTTTAGCCGAATTACACTATTAATTGATTATTATTATACTTTTTTACAGGTAGTGCGAGAGCGGTTGCTAGCGGGAGTGCTTTGTATTCTTTATTATCAAAATAAATGATTATTTTAACTAGTGCGTTAAAAAAAATTAGTCCACGGATATTCCAAATTTCGCGCAGAATAGTAATGTGTTCTACAATTTTGCGATTATAATATTTTAAACTGTGTCTTGTGTCCAGTGTAATGAAGTGAAAGAAGCAAGGTCATCGAAGGATATGTGACTGCAAGAGATTGTTACATATTCCAACCTACAGCATTAAAGGTAGGCTGGGGAATTATAGTGGTCCATGTTTATGTTGCCTCTGGATTCTGCGTAATAATATTGGTATAAAAACCTTAGAATGAAATGAACTCGGTTTAAATAAATTCAAAATCATTATAATTCATTCAAATTATGTCAAGTCGCATGAATGTTTGCTACATAAATTCTATATTACTTAGTGCTTGTTGGAGATTGAATATTTGATACTAATGAAAATGTGATGTATTACTAATTCCTTGTGATATTATGTTTAGCAAAAATCTTCACACTGGAACATTCTAAGACTTTTCAGAATTTACTTTTCCATTCCAAATAGTTTCCTCAAAAAAACGTCAAATAAATAATTAAGGTTATATATAATTTATGACAACGATGATATGTTGCATGATACTGTTATGAATTTAATAATTGGAATTATAATTATTTAATTAAACATTTATATGACCACTATTAATATCCTTCTTCGGAACTTCCAGTCCAAGTAGAGCAGAATCGGTAAGTGAATTCTTAACATGTTTATTATTTGCAGGCTGCATTTGTGTAGATATATGTAAATTCCCCTACAAAAGAAAAAGAAGTCCGGTGTGAAACACTCACAAAACTTACTCTTACTCCAGTTTTCAGAATTGTACCTAATTGACCAATTTTATAGTTTGTGTAGCAAGTTTGATAAAATTCCTTGGCGTTTGTCGAAAACGAAATAAAATGTTCAGTAAAAGCCCATTTACGGTGTATTAATTTTCTTCAATAAAAACACATTTCTGGTCGTCCGATTTTTTTAAAAACTCAGAATTTCAACAGCGCATTTCATTTTACTTAATATTATTTAGATGATAGAATTGTATAGTAAAGTGAAAAAGCACCTTAGAGGAAATGCTAACCCCCACCCTTCTCACAAAAGTGCCCTTCAATGAATATTTCAAGTGAAATTTTTTAAATAAAAGTGGTAGCTCTTTGTATGTGTAGTTGATACAACAAGTTTGAAGAAAATCGTCGAAACTGCAAGAAAATTGGAAAATACCAAAAAAGTGAATAATATTTTTTAGTGTTTTAAAGTGTGTGTTTTAAAGTAAAAGTGTTGTAGGTTACTGACCTAGCCTGTTCATTTTTTTATTTTAGAGGTAGGTATAGTTGAATTCACTTTTGTTTATATTATGTTAATCTTATAATGCTTTTGTCAACTTTAATGCTCGTTTCATGTTTTGGTACGTTTTGAAGCAGAGTTTCTCTATTGGATTTAATTAACATAAATTAATATTTGTTTTATTCTATTCTAGTCAGTGAGGTGCAGTATTGTTGGTCAGCTTCGGAATGTCAGTTTCGGCAAGTGTTGAAAGTAAAAAAGTTATCGATTTCAAGAGTAATTAGTACTTCATTTCACGTGTCATTAGAATTATTTTTTTTCTTTGTGGGTATCAAATGTGAAAAATTCGCAGAAATTCCCGTTGAGAAAAAGACGTATAATATATTCGAGTAAAAATGAAACAACTTGTAACGTAAATACACGAAATTATATAGGTGGCTATTGCTTGATGGACTATGAAGGCACGAGAAGCTTGCCAAATTCAATTATTACTAGTGAAGCCGATGATTCCTCATTTCATGATAGTTTTAGGTGCGTCAATATAATAGTCGCAATGCATTACTAAGTCACTCACTTTGGCCAGGGGCAGATATGGATGCTGTATTAGACAATTTTCATGGCAAGAACGATGAACTGTAGATCTGGCGGAATACTGTACAATTTTTCGAAGCATTTACATTATTATTCGATAATGATTTAATTGAAAAAATTGTATAGTGGTCAAATTCCCGCGGTGAAATGTTACTAATTAAGACATATGTTTCCAATAATTGAAATTTGAAAAAGTGGAAGGACGTCATAGTGGACGAAATGAAGTTTTCAATACTGGAATGATAGTTTTTAGGAATATATTAAAATACACTTAGCCCCAAATAATTCAGGCTTGTTCACCTGTTCAGGCTAAAAAAAAATGAGGCAGCCAGCGGATAATCACAGGCGTCTCGGCGTTATTTTTGGATCTTGATGTTAAATTCTATTTCCGCCGAGGCATTATAAAGCTCTAAAATTAACGGCGTTTTTTCGGTACCTCCTTCCTTTTCACATTATCATTTTTATTATATCCTAATATTCAGTCTTTCTAGCATTATTTCAGCTTCGTCAGCTGCTCTATATGGTCGGCGAAGCTCATCTTAGTTTGAAAAGTCATTCCTAGATATTTAGCGGCTGACATTGTAAATGCAGTTTCATCGCCGGCTGGCAAACTGTTTTCATAGCATTAATGATGCTGCAGTAACACTTATTCCGTAATATGTTGGGTTTAGTGGACGTCGCATTAGAATGGCTGGCGACGACGATCACGTGCGGGCTGGGGCACGTGATTCCCGTGGTGGGGAAACCTATGAACGCATGTCTTTTCGGATTAGAGCGCTTGCCTCTTAATTACTAGTTATGGTAATCAATTTGATACTATATTCTAAGTTTAGGATGTAATTACAATAGAAATTCATTAAGTTACACGAAGCCACAATTACTTCACGTTTGTTTACCTGCTCAGGCTAAACAAATATTAGGCATCCAGCGGAGAATCACAGGCGTCTCGACGATATTTTTAGATTTTGATGTAAAATTCTATTTTCGTCGATGTGTTATAAAGCTTAAATAGTTGCGTCCGTGTTCCCACTACCACCTGCCTTTTCACTTTATTATTTTTATTTTACTCAAATATTCAGTGTTTCTAGCATGTTGGTTTCTAGCATGAATTCAGTCTCGTCAGCTGCTTGTCTAATATGTTCGGCGAAGCTCATCTTAGTTTGAAACGTCATCCCAAGATATTTAGCGGCTGGCTTTGAAAATATAGTTTCTTGGACGACTCGCAACTAGAAGGTAAGCCAAGGCTACATGATACAATCTGTTTTCATAGAAATTGGAAAACCTATAAAAAAAGGTCATTTTGGATTAGAGTGCATGTTTCTAAATGTATTTGTGGTAAAAACGCAATTTAACACAATCGCAATACTTCCACTTACTAGGAGCAAAAGAAAATCAAAGTTGCCCATAAGAACTGTATGAATTGCAGTAAAACCGTAGTTATGTTATTGTTTCATACCATATTTTTGCACATGGTAAATCCTGATTCCTTTATTTAAGAATTATTATTCTTCTTACGCAGAAACTTCTGCAATGATGGTTATTAAATTTTAGCCGAATTACACTATTAATTGATTATTATTATACTTTTTTACAGGTAGTGCGAGAGCGGTTGCTAGCGGGAGTGCTTTGTATTCTTTATTATCAAAATAAATGATTATTTTAACTAGTGCGTTAAAAAAAAATTAGTCCACGGATATTCCAAATTTCGCGCAGAATAGTAATTTGTTCTACAATTTTGCGATTATAATATTTTAAACTGTGTCTTGTGTCCAGTGTAATGAAGTGAAAGAAGCAAGGTCATCGAAGGATATGTAACTGCAAGAGATTGTTACATATTCCAACCTACAGCATTAAAGGTAGGCTGGGGAATTATAGTGGTCCATGTTTATGTTGCCTCTGGATTCTGCGTAATAATATTGGTATAAAAATCTTAGAATGAAATGAACTCGGTTTAAATAAATTCAAAATCATTATAATTCATTCAAATTATGTCAAGTCGCATGAATGTTTGCTACATAAATTCTATATTCTTAGTGCTTGTTAGAGATTGAATATTTGATACTAATGAAAATTGTGATGTATTACTGATTCCTTGTGATATTATGTTTAGCAAAAATCTTCACTCTGGAAAATTCTTAGACTTTTCAGAATTTACTTTTCCATTCCAAATAGTTTCCCCAATGAAATCGTCAAATACGTAAATAAGTTTTTATATAATTTATGACAACGCATGATACTGTTATGAGTTTAATAATTGGAATTATAATTATTTAATTAAACATTTATATGGCCACTATTAATATCCTTCTTCGGAACTTCCAGTCCAGGTAGAGCAGAGTCGGTAAGTGAATTCTTAACATGTTTATTATTGCAGATTGCATTTGTGTAGATATATGTGAATTTCCCCTACAAAAGAAAAAAAAGTCTGGTGTGAAACACGCACACAACTTTCTCTTACTCCAGTTTTCAGAATTGTACCTAATTTTATAGTTTGTGTAGTAAGTTTGATGAAATTCCTTGGCGTTTGTCGAAAACGAAATAAAGTGTTCAGTAAAAGCGCACTTGCGGTTTACTAATTTTCTTCAGTAAAAATGCACTGCTGGTCATCCGATTTTTTTAAAAACTCAGATTTTCAACCACACATTTCATTCTAATTAATATTATTTAGATGATAGAATTGTATAGTAAACTGAAAAAGCACCTTAGAGGAAATCCTAACACAACCCTTCTCCCGAAAGTGGCCTTCAATGAATTTTTCAAGAGAAATTTTTTAAATAAAAGTGGTAGATTTTTGTATGTGTAGTTGATATAATAAGTTTGAAGAAAATCGTCGAAACTGCAAGAAAATTGGAAAATACCAAAAAAGTGAATAATATTTTTTAGTGTCGTAAAGTGTGTGTTTTAAAGTAAAAGTGTTGTAGGTTACTGACCTAGCCTGTTCATTTTTTTATTTTAGTGGTAGGTATAGTTGAATTCACTTTTGTTTATATTATGTTAATCTTGTAATGCTTTTGTCAACTTTAATGCTCGTTTCATGTTTTGGTACGTTTTGAAGCAGAGTTTCTCTATTGGATTTAATTAACATAAATTAATATTTGTTTTAGCCTATTCTAGTCAGTGAGGTGCAGTATTGTTGGTCAGCTTCGGAATGTCAGTTCCGGCAAGTGTTGAAAGTAAAAAAGTTATCGATTTCAAGAGTAATTAGTATTTCATTTCACGTGTCATTAGAATTATTTTTTTCTTTGTGGGTATCAAATGTCAAAAATTCGCAGAAATTCCCGTTGAGAAAAAGACGTATAATATATTCGAGTAAAAATGAAACAACTTGTAACGTAAATACACGAAATTATATAGGTGGCTATTGCTTGATGGACTATGAAGGCACGAGAAGCTTGCCAAATTCAATTATTACTAGTGAAGCCGATGATTCCTCATTTCATGATAGTTTTAGGAGCGTCAATATAATAGTCGCAATGCATTACTAAGTCACTCACTTTGACCAGGGGCAGATATGGATGCTGTATTAGACAATTTTCATGGCAAGAACGATGAACTGTAGATCTGGCGGAATACTGTACAATTTTTCGAAGCTTTTACATTATTATTCGATAATGATTTAATTGAAAAAATTGTATAGTGGTCAAATTCCCGCGGTGAAATGTTACTAATTAAGACCTATGTTTCCAATAATTGAAATTTGAAAAAGTGGAAGGACGTCATAGTGGACGAAATGAAGTTTTCAGTACTGGAATGATAGTTTTTAGGAATATATTAAAATACACTTAGCCGCAAATAATTCAGGCTTGTTCACCTGTTCAGGCTAAAAAAAAATGAGGCAGCCAGCGGATAATCACAGGCGTCTCGGCGTTATTTTGGATCTTGATGTTAAATTCTATTTCCGCCGAGGCATTATAAAGCTCTAAAATTAACGGCGTGTTTTCGGTACCTCCTTCCTTTTCACATTATCATTTTTATTATATCCTCATATTCAGTCTTTCTAGCATTATTTCAGCTTCGTCAGCTGCTCTATATGGTCGGCGAAGCTCATCTTAGTTTGAAAAGTCATTGCTAGATATTTAGCGGCTGACATTGTAAATGCAGTTTCATCGCCGGCTGGCAAACTGTTTTCATAGCATTAATGATGCTGCAGTAACACTTATTCCGTAATATGTTGGGTTTAGTGGACGTCGCATTAGAATGGCTGGCGACGACGATCACGTGCGGGCTGGGGCACGTGATTCCCGGGGTGGGGAAACCTATGAACGCATGTCTTTTCGGATTAGAGCGCTTGCCTCTTAATTACTAGTTATGGTAATCAATTTGATACTATATTCTAAGTTTAGGATGTAATTACAATAGAAATTCATTAAGTTACACGAAGCCACAATTACTTCACGTTTGTTTACCTGCTCAGGTTAAACAAATATTAGGCATCCAGCGGAGAATCACAGGCGTCTCGACGATATTTTTAGATTTTGATGTAAAATTCTATTTTCGTCGATGTGTTATAAAGCTTAAATAGTTGCGTCCGTGTTCCCGCTACCACCTGCCTTTTCACTTTATTATTTTTATTTTACTCAAATATTCAGTGTTTCTAGCATGTTGGTTTCTAGCATGAATTCAGTCTCGTCAGCTGCTTGTCTAATATGTTCGGCGAAGCTCATCTTAGTTTGAAACGTCATCCCAAGATATTTAGCGGCTGGCTTTGAAAATATAGTTTCTAAGACGACTCGCAACTAGAAGGTAAGCCAAGGCTTCATGATACAATCTATTTTCATAGAAATTTGAAAACCTATAAAAGCAGGTTATTTTGGATTAGAGTGCATGTTTCTAAATCTTTTGTGGTAAAAACGCAATTTAACACAATCTCAATACTTCCACTTACTAGGAGTAAAAGAAAATAAAAATTGCCCATTAGAACTATAATAATTGCAGTAAAACCGTAAGATATGTTATTGTTTCATACCATATTTTTGCACATGGTAAATCCTCATTCCCTGAGGATTCCTTTATTTCAAAATTATTATTCTTCTTACGCAGAAACTTCTGCAATGATGCTTATTAAATTTTAGCCGAATTACACTATTAATTGATTATTATTATACTTTTTTACAGGTAGTGCGAGAGCGGTTGCTAGCGGGAGTGCTTTGTATTCTTTATTATCAAAATAAATGATTATTTTAACTAGTGCGTTAAAAAAAAATTAGTCCACGGATATTCCAAATTTCGCGCAGAATAGTAATGTGTTCTACAATTTTGCGATTATAATATTTCAAACTGTGTCTTGTGTCCAGTGTAATGAAGTGAAAGAAGCAAGGTCATCGAAGGATATGTAACTGCAAGAGATTGTTACATATTCCAACCTACAGCATTAAAGGTAGGCTGGGGAATTATAGTGGTCCATGTTTATGTTGCCTCTGGATTCTGCGTAATAATATTGGTATAAAAATCTTAGAATGAAATGAACTCAGTTTAAATAAATTCAAAATCATTATAATTCATTCAAATTATGTCAAGTCGCATGAATGTTTGCGACATAAATTCTATATTACTTAGTGCTTGTTAGAGATTGAATATTTGATACTAATGAAAATGTGATGTATTTCTAATTCCTTGTGATATTATGTTTAGCAAAAATCTTCACTCTGGAAAATTCTTAGACTTTTCAGAATTTACTTTTCCATTCCAAATAGTTTCCCCAATAAAATCGTCAAATACGTAAATAAGTTTTTATATAATTTATGACAACGCATGATACTGTTATGAGTTTAATAATTGGAATTATAATTATTTAATTAAACATTTATATGGCCACTATTAATATCCTTCTTCGGAACTTCCAGTCCAGGTAGAGCAGAGTCGGTAAGTGAATTCTTAACATGTTTATTATTGCAGGTTGCATTTGTGTAGATATATGTGAATTTGCCCTGCAAAAGAAAAAAAAAAGTCTGGTGTGAAACACGCACACAACTTTCTCTTACTCCAGTTTTCAGAATTGTACCTAATTGACCAATTTTTTAGTTTGTGTACCAAGTTTGTTGAAATTCCTTGGCGTTAGTCGAAAACGAAATAAAATGTTCAGTAAAAGCGCACTTGCGGTTTACTAATTTTCTTCAGTAAAAACGCACTGCTGGTCATCCGATTTTTTTAAAAACTCAGAATTTCAACCACACATTTCATTCTAATTAATATTATTTAGATGATAGAATTGTATAGTAAACTGAAAAAGCACCTTAGAGGAAATCCTAACACAACCCTTCTCCCGAAGGTGGCCTTCTATGTTTTTTTCAAGAGAAATTTTTTAAATAAAAGTGATAGATTTTTGTATGTGTAGTTGATATAATAAGTTTGAAGAAAATCGTCGAAACTGCAAGAAAATTGGAAAATACCAAAAAAGTGAATAATATTTTTTAGTGTCGTAAAGTGTGTGTTTTAAAGTAAAAGTGTTGTAGGTTACTGACCTAGCCTGTTCATTTTTTTATTTTAGAGGTAGGTATAGTTGAATTCACTTTTGTTTATATTATGTTAATCTTGTAATGCTTTTGTCAACTTTAATGCTCGTTTCATGTTTTGGTACGTTTTGAAGCGGAGTTTCTCTATTGGATTTAATTAACATAAATTAATATTTGTTTTAGCCTATTCTAGTCAGTGAGGTGCAGTATTGTTGGTCAGCTTCGGAATGTCAGTTTCGGCAAGTGTTGAAAGTAAAAAAGTTATCGATTTCAAGAGTAATTAGTATTTCATTTCAGATAATTAGTATTTCATTTCACGTGTCATTAGAATTATTTTTTTCTTTGTGGGTATCAAATGTCAAAAATTCGCAGAAATTCCCGTTGAGAAAAAGACGTATAATATATTCGAGTAAAAATGAAACAACTTGTAACGTAAATACACGAAATTAGGTGGCTATTGCTTGATGGACTATGAGGCACGAGAAGCTTGCCAAATTCAATTATTACTAGTGAAGCCGATGATTCCTCATTTCATGATAGTTTTAGGAGCGTCAATATAATAGTCGCAATGCATTACTAAGTCACTCACTTTGGCCAGGGGCAGATATGGATGCTGTATTAGACAATTTTCATGGCAAGAACGATGAACTGTAGATCTGGCGGAATACTGTACAATTTTTCGAAGCTTTTACATTATTATTCGATAATGATTTAATTGAAAAAATTGTATAGTGGTCAAATTCCCGCGGTGAAATGTTACTAATTAAGACCTATGTTTCCAATAATTGAAATTTGAAAAAGTGGAAGGACGTCATAGTGGACGAAATGAAGTTTTCAGTACTGGAATGATAGTTTTTAGGAATATATTAAAATACACTTAGCCGCAAATAATTCAGGCTTGTTCACCTGTTCAGGCTAAAAAAAAATGAGGCAGCCAGCGGATAATCACAGGCGTCTCGGCGTTATTTTGGATCTTGATGTTAAATTCTATTTCCGCCGAGGCATTATAAAGCTCTAAAATTAACGGCGTGTTTTCGGTACCTCCTTCCTTTTCACATTATCATTTTTATTATATCCTCATATTCAGTCTTTCTAGCATTATTTCAGCTTCGTCAGCTGCTCTATATGGTCGGCGAAGCTCATCTTAGTTTGAAAAGTCATTGCTAGATATTTAGCGGCTGACATTGTAAATGCAGTTTCATCGCCGGCTGGCAAACTGTTTTCATAGCATTAATGATGCTGCAGTAACACTTATTCCGTAATATGTTGGGTTTAGTGGACGTCGCATTAGAATGGCTGGCGACGACGATCACGTGCGGGCTGGGGCACGTGATTCCCGGGGTGGGGAAACCTATGAACGCATGTCTTTTCGGATTAGAGCGCTTGCCTCTTAATTACTAGTTATGGTAATCAATTTGATACTATATTCTAAGTTTAGGATGTAATTACAATAGAAATTCATTAAGTTACACGAAGCCACAATTACTTCACGTTTGTTTACCTGCTCAGGTTAAACAAATATTAGGCATCCAGCGGAGAATCACAGGCGTCTCGACGATATTTTTAGATTTTGATGTAAAATTCTATTTTCGTCGATGTGTTATAAAGCTTAAATAGTTGCGTCCGTGTTCCCGCTACCACCTGCCTTTTCACTTTATTATTTTTATTTTACTCAAATATTCAGTGTTTCTAGCATGTTGGTTTCTAGCATGAATTCAGTCTCGTCAGCTGCTTGTCTAATATGTTCGGCGAAGCTCATCTTAGTTTGAAACGTCATCCCAAGATATTTAGCGGCTGGCTTTGAAAATATAGTTTCTAAGACGACTCGCAACTAGAAGGTAAGCCAAGGCTTCATGATACAATCTATTTTCATAGAAATTTGAAAACCTATAAAAGCAGGTTATTTTGGATTAGAGTGCATGTTTCTAAATCTTTTGTGGTAAAAACGCAATTTAACACAATCTCAATACTTCCACTTACTAGGAGTAAAAGAAAATAAAAATTGCCCATTAGAACTATAATAATTGCAGTAAAACCGTAAGATATGTTATTGTTTCATACCATATTTTTGCACATGGTAAATCCTCATTCCCTGAGGATTCCTTTATTTCAAAATTATTATTCTTCTTACGCAGAAACTTCTGCAATGATGCTTATTAAATTTTAGCCGAATTACACTATTAATTGATTATTATTATACTTTTTTACAGGTAGTGCGAGAGCGGTTGCTAGCGGGAGTGCTTTGTATTCTTTATTATCAAAATAAATGATTATTTTAACTAGTGCGTTAAAAAAAAATTAGTCCACGGATATTCCAAATTTCGCGCAGAATAGTAATGTGTTCTACAATTTTGCGATTATAATATTTCAAACTGTGTCTTGTGTCCAGTGTAATGAAGTGAAAGAAGCAAGGTCATCGAAGGATATGTAACTGCAAGAGATTGTTACATATTCCAACCTACAGCATTAAAGGTAGGCTGGGGAATTATAGTGGTCCATGTTTATGTTGCCTCTGGATTCTGCGTAATAATATTGGTATAAAAATCTTAGAATGAAATGAACTCAGTTTAAATAAATTCAAAATCATTATAATTCATTCAAATTATGTCAAGTCGCATGAATGTTTGCGACATAAATTCTATATTACTTAGTGCTTGTTAGAGATTGAATATTTGATACTAATGAAAATGTGATGTATTTCTAATTCCTTGTGATATTATGTTTAGCAAAAATCTTCACTCTGGAAAATTCTTAGACTTTTCAGAATTTACTTTTCCATTCCAAATAGTTTCCCCAATAAAATCGTCAAATACGTAAATAAGTTTTTATATAATTTATGACAACGCATGATACTGTTATGAGTTTAATAATTGGAATTATAATTATTTAATTAAACATTTATATGGCCACTATTAATATCCTTCTTCGGAACTTCCAGTCCAGGTAGAGCAGAGTCGGTAAGTGAATTCTTAACATGTTTATTATTGCAGGTTGCATTTGTGTAGATATATGTGAATTTGCCCTGCAAAAGAAAAAAAAAAGTCTGGTGTGAAACACGCACACAACTTTCTCTTACTCCAGTTTTCAGAATTGTACCTAATTGACCAATTTTTTAGTTTGTGTACCAAGTTTGTTGAAATTCCTTGGCGTTAGTCGAAAACGAAATAAAATGTTCAGTAAAAGCGCACTTGCGGTTTACTAATTTTCTTCAGTAAAAACGCACTGCTGGTCATCCGATTTTTTTAAAAACTCAGAATTTCAACCACACATTTCATTCTAATTAATATTATTTAGATGATAGAATTGTATAGTAAACTGAAAAAGCACCTTAGAGGAAATCCTAACACAACCCTTCTCCCGAAGGTGGCCTTCTATGTTTTTTTCAAGAGAAATTTTTTAAATAAAAGTGATAGATTTTTGTATGTGTAGTTGATATAATAAGTTTGAAGAAAATCGTCGAAACTGCAAGAAAATTGGAAAATACCAAAAAAGTGAATAATATTTTTTAGTGTCGTAAAGTGTGTGTTTTAAAGTAAAAGTGTTGTAGGTTACTGACCTAGCCTGTTCATTTTTTTATTTTAGAGGTAGGTATAGTTGAATTCACTTTTGTTTATATTATGTTAATCTTGTAATGCTTTTGTCAACTTTAATGCTCGTTTCATGTTTTGGTACGTTTTGAAGCGGAGTTTCTCTATTGGATTTAATTAACATAAATTAATATTTGTTTTAGCCTATTCTAGTCAGTGAGGTGCAGTATTGTTGGTCAGCTTCGGAATGTCAGTTTCGGCAAGTGTTGAAAGTAAAAAAGTTATCGATTTCAAGAGTAATTAGTATTTCATTTCACGTGTCATTAGAATTATTTTTTTTTTTGTGGGTATCAAATGTCAAAAATTCGCAGAAATTCCCGTTGAGAAAAAGACGTATAATATATTCGAGTAAAAATGAAACAACTTGTAACGTAAATACACGAAATTATATAGGTGGCTATTGCTTGATGGACTATGAAGGCACGAGAAGCTTGCCAAATTCAATTATTACTAGTGAAGCCGATGATTCCTCATTTCATGATAGTTTTAGGAGCGTCAATATAATAGTCGCAATGCATTACTAAGTCACTCACTTTGGCCAGGGGCAGATATGGATGCTGTATTAGACAATTTTCATGGCAAGAACGATGAACTGTAGATCTGGCGGAATACTGTACAATTTTTCGAAGCTTTTACATTATTATTCGATAATGATTTAATTGAAAAAATTGTATAGTGGTCAAATTCCCGCGGTGAAATGTTACTAATTAAGACATATTTTTCCAATAATTGAAATTTGAAAAAGTGGAAGGACGTCATAGTGGACGAAATGAAGTTTGCAGTACTGGAATGATAGTTTTTAGGAATATATTAAAATACACTTAGCCGCAAATAATTCAGGCTTGTTCACCTGTTCAGGCTAAAAAAAAATGAGGCAGCCAGCGGATAATCACAGGCGTCTCGGCGTTATTTTTAGATTTTGATGTAAAATTCTATTTTCGTCGATGTGTTATAAAGCTTAAATAGTTGCGTCCGTGTTCCCACTACCACCTGCCTTTTCACTTTATTATTTTTATTTTACTCAAATATTCAGTGTTTCTAGCATGTTGGTTTCTAGCATGAATTCAGTCTCGTCAGCTGCTTGTCTAATATGTTCGGCGAAGCTCATCTTAGTTTGAAACGTCATCCCAAGATATTTAGCGGCTGGCTTTGAAAATATAGTTTCTTGGACGACTCGCAACTAGAAGGTAAGCCAAGGCTACATGATACAATCTGTTTTCATAGAAATTGGAAAACCTATAAAAGCAGGTCATTTTGGATTAGAGTGCATGTTTCTAAATGTATTTGTGGTAAAAACGCAATTTAACACAATCGCAATACTTCCACTTACTAGGAGCAAAAGAAAATCAAAATTGCCCATAAGAAATGTATGAATTGCAGTAAAACCGTAGTTATGTTATTGTTTCATACCATATTTTTGCACATGGTAAATCCTGATTCCTTTATTTAAGAATTATTATTCTTCTTACGCAGAAACTTCTGCAATGATTGTTATTAAATTTTAGCCGAATTACACTATCAATTGATTATTATTATACTTTTTTACAGGTAGTGCGAGAGCGGTTGCTAACGGGAGTTCTTTGTATTCTTTATTATCAAAATAAATGATTATTTTAACTAGTGCGTTAAAAAAAAAATAGTCCACGGATATTCCAAATTTCGCGCGAATAGTAATGCGTTCTACAATTTTGCGATTATAATATTTTAAACTGTGTCATGTGTCCAGTGTAATGAAGTGAAAGAAGCAAGGACATCGAAGGATATGTAACTGCAAGAGATTGTTACATATTCCAACCTACAGCATTAAAGGTAGGCTGGGGAATTATAGTGGTCCATGTTATGTTATCTCTGGATTGTCCGTAATAGTATTGGTAGAAAAATCTTAGAATGAAATGAACTCGGTTTCAATTAATTCAAAATAATTATAATTCATTCAAATTATGTCAAGTCGCATGAATGTTTGCTACATAAATTCTATATTACTTAGTGCTTGTTAGAGATTGAATATTTGATACTAATGAAAATGTGATGTATTTCTAATTCCTTGTGATATTATGTTTAGCAAAAATCTTCACTCTGGAAAATTCTTAGACTTTTCAGAATTTACTTTTCCATTCCAAATAGTTTCCCCAATAAAATCGTCAAATACGTAAATAAGTTTTTATATAATTTATGACAACGCATGATACTGTTATGAGTTTAATAATTGGAATTATAATTATTTAATTAAACATTTATATGGCCACTATTAATATCCTTCTTTGGAACTTCCAGTCCAGGTAGAGCAGAGTCGGTAAGTGAATTCTTAACATGTTTATTATTGCAGGTTGCATTTGTGTAGATATATGTGAATTTGCCCTGCAAAAGAAAAAAAAAAGTCTGGTGTGAAACACGCACACAACTTTCTCTTACTCCAGTTTTCAGAATTGTACCTAATTTTATAGTTTGTGTAGTAAGTTTGATGAAATTCCTTGGCGTTTGTTGAAAACGAAATAAAATGTTCAGTAACAGCGCACTTGCGGTTTACTAATTTTCTTCAGTAAAAACGCACTGCTGGTCATCCGATTTTTTTAAAAACTCAGAATTTCAACAACACATTTCATTCTAATTAATATTATTTAGATGATAGAATTGTATAGTAAACTGAAAAAGCACCTTAGAGGAAATCCTAACACAACCCTTCTCCCGAAAGTGGCCTTCAATGAATTTTTCAAGAGAAATTTTTTAAATAAAAGTGGTAGATTTTTGTATGTGTAGTTGATATAATAAGTTTGAAGAAAATCGTCGAAACTGCAAGAAAATTGGAAAATACCAAAAAAGTGAATAATGTTTTTGTAGTGTTTTAAAGTGTGTGTTTTAAAGTAAAAGTGTTGTAGGTTACTGACCTAGCCTGTTCATTTTTTTATTTTAGAGGTAGGTATAGTTGAATTCACTTTTGTTTATATTATGTTAATCTTGTAATGCTTTTGTCAACTTTAATGCTCGTTTCATGTTTTGGTACGTTTTGAAGCGGAGTTTCTCTATTGGATTTAATTAACATAAATTAATATTTGTTTTAGCCTATTCTAGTCAGTGAGGTGCAGTATTGTTGGTCAGCTTCGGAATGTCAGTTTCGGCAAGTGTTGAAAGTAAAAAAGTTATCGATTTCAAGAGTAATTAGTATTTCATTTCACGTGTCATTAGAATTATTTTTTTTTTTGTGGGTATCAAATGTCAAAAATTCGCAGAAATTCCCGTTGAGAAAAAGACGTATAATATATTCGAGTAAAAATGAAACAACTTGTAACGTAAATACACGAAATTATATAGGTGGCTATTGCTTGATGGACTATGAAGGCACGAGAAGCTTGCCAAATTCAATTATTACTAGTGAAGCCGATGATTCCTCATTTCATGATAGTTTTAGGTGCGTCAATATAATAGTCGCAATGCATTACTAAGTCACTCACTTTGGCCAGGGGCAGATATGGATGCTGTATTAGACAATTTTCATGGCAAGAACGATGAACTGTAGATCTGGCGGAATACTGTACAATTTTTCGAAGCTTTTACATTATTATTCGATAATGATTTAATTGAAAAAATTGTATAGTGGTCAAATTCCCGCGGTGAAATGTTACTAATTAAGACCTATGTTTCCAATAATTGAAATTTGAAAAAGTGGAAGGACGTCATAGTGGACGAAATGAAGTTTTCAGTACTGGAATGATAGTTTTTAGGAATATATTAAAATACACTTAGCCGCAAATAATTCAGGCTTGTTCACCTGTTCAGGCTAAAAAAAAATGAGCCAGCCAGCGGATAATCACAGGCGTCTCGGCGTTATTTTTGGATCTTGATGTTAAGTTCTATTTCCGCCGAGGCATTATAAAGCTCTAAAATTAACGGCGTGTTTTCGGTACCTCCTTCCTTTTCACATTATCATTTTTATTATATCCTAATATTCAGTCTTTCTAGCATTATTTCAGCTTCGTCAGCTGCTCTATATGTTCGGCGAAGCTCATCTTAGTTTGAAAAGTCATTCCTAGATATTTAGCGGCTGACATTGTAAATGCAGTTTCATCGCCGGCTGGCAAACTGTTTTCATAGCATTAATGATGCTGCAGTAACACTTATTCCGTAATATGTTGGGTTTAGTGGACGTCGCATTAGAATGGCTGGCGACGACGATCACGTGCGGGCTGGGGCACGTGATTCCCGGGGTGGGGAAACCTATGAACGCATGTCTTTTCGGATTAGAACGCTTGCCTCTTAATTACTAGTTATGGTAATCAATTTGATACTATATTCTAAGTTTAGGATGTAATTACAATAGAAATTCATTAAGTTACACGAAGCCACAATTACTTCACGTTTGTTTACCTGCTCAGGCTAAACAAATATTAGGCATCCAGCGGAGAATCACAGGCGTCTCGACGATATTTTTAGATTTTGATGTAAAATTCTATTTTCGTCGATGTGTTATAAAGCTTATATAGTTGCGTCCGTGTTCCCGCTACCACCTGCCTTTTCACTTTATTATTTTTATTTTACTCAAATATTCAGTGTTTCTAGATGTTGGTTTCTAGCATGAATTCAGTCTCGTCAGCTGCTTGTCTAATATGTTCGGCGAAGCTCATCTTAGTTTGAAACGTCATCCCAAGATATTTAGCGGCTGGCTTTGAAAATATAGTTTCTTGGACGACTCGCAACTAGAAGGTAAGCCAAGGCTACATGATACAATCTGTTTTCATAGAAATTGGAAAACCTATAAAAGCAGGTCATTTTGGATTAGAGTGCATGTTTCTAAATGTATTTGTGGTAAAAACGCAATTTAACACAATCGCAATACTTCCACTTACTAGGAGCAAAAGAAAATCAAAATTGCCCATAAGAAATGTATGAATTGCAGTAAAACCGTAGTTATGTTATTGTTTCATACCATATTTTTGCACATGGTAAATCCTGATTCCTTTATTTAAGAATTATTATTCTTCTTACGCAGAAACTTCTGCAATGATGGTTATTAAATTTTAGCCGAATTACACTATTAATTGATTATTATTATACTTTTTTACAGGTAGTGCGGAGCGGTTGCTAGCGGGAGTGCTTTGTATTCTTTATTATCAAAATAAATGATTATTTTAACTAGTGCGTTAAAAAAAAATTAGTCCACGGATATTCCAAATTTCGCGCAGAATAGGAATGTGTTCTACAATTTTGCGATTATAATATTTTAAACTGTGTCTTGTGTCCAGTGTAATGAAGTGAAAGAAGCAAGGTCATCGAAGGAAATGTAACTGCAAGAGGTTGTTACATATTCCAACCTACAGCATTAAAGGTAGGCTGGGGAATTATAGTGGTCCATGTTTATGTTGCCTCTGGATTCTGCGTAATAATATTGGTATAAAAATCTTAGAATGAAATGAACTCGGTTTAAATAAATTCAAAATCATTATAATTCATTCAAATTATGTCAAGTCGCATGAATGTTTGTTACATAAATTCTATATTACTTAGTGCTTGTTAGAGATTGAATATTTGATACTAATGAAAATGTGATGTATTTCTAATTCCTTGTGATATTATGTTTAGCAAAAATCTTCACTCTGGAAAATTCTTAGACTTTTCAGAATTTACTTTTCCATTCCAAATAGTTTCCCCAATGAAATCGTCAAATACGTAAATAAGTTTTTATATAATTTATGACAACGCATGATACTGTTATGAGTTTAATAATTGGAATTATAATTATTTAATTAAACATTTATATGGCCACTATTAATATCCTTCTTCGGAACTTCCAGTCCAGGTAGAGCAGAGTCGGTAAGTGAATTCTTAACATGTTTATTATTGCAGGTTGCATTTGTGTAGATATATGTGAATTTGCCCTGCAAAAGAAAAAAAAAAAGTCTGGTGTGAAACACGCACACAACTTTCTCTTACTCCAGTTTTCAGAATTGTACCTAATTTTATAGTTTGTGTAGTAAGTTTGATGAAATTCCTTGGCGTTTGTCGAAAACGAAATAAAATGTTCAGTAAAAGCGCACTTGCGGTTTACTAATTTTCTTCAGTAAAAACGCACTGCTGGTCATCCGATTTTTTTAAAAACTCAGAATTTCAACAACACATTTCATTCTAATTAATATTATTTAGATGATAGAATTGTATAGTAAACTGAAAAAGCACCTTAGAGGAAATCCTAACACAACCCTTCTCCCGAAAGTGGCCTTCAATGAATTTTTTCAAGAGAAATTTTTTAAATAAAGGTAGATTTTTGTATGTGTAGTTGATATAATAAGTTTGAAGAAAATCGTCGAAACTGCAAGAAAATTGGAAAATACCAAAAAAGTGAATAATATTTTTTAGTGTTTTAAAGTGTGTGTTTTAAAGTAAAAGTGTTGTAGGTTACTGACCTAGCCTGTTCATTTTTTTATTTTAGAGGTAGGTATAGTTGAATTCACTTTTGTTTATATTATGTTAATCTTGTAATGCTTTTGTCAACTTTAATGCTCGTTTCATGTTTTGGTACGTTTTGAAGCAGAGTTTCTCTATTGGATTTAATTAACATAAATTAATATTTGTTTTAGCCTATTCTAGTCAGTGAGGTGCAGTATTGTTGGTCAGCTTCGGAATGTCAGTTTCGGCAAGTGTTGAAAGTAAAAAAGTTCTCGATTTCAAGAGTAATTAGTATTTCATTTCACGTGTCATTAGAATTATTTTTTTTCTTTGTGGGTATCAAATGTCAAAAATTCGCAGAAATTCCCGTTGAGAAAAAGACGTATAATATATTCGAGTAAAAATGAAACAACTTGTAACGTAAATACACGAAATTATATAGGTGGCTATTGCTTGATGGACTATGAAGGCACGAGAAGCTTGCCAAATTCAATTATTACTAGTGAAGCCGATGATTCCTCATTTCATGATAGTTTTAGGAGCGTCAATATAATAGTCGCAATGCATTACTAAGTCACTCACTTTGACCAGGGGCAGATATGGATGCTGTATTAGACAATTTTCATGGCAAGAACGATGAACTGTAGATCTGGCGGAATACTGTACAATTTTTCGAAGCTTTTACATTATTATTCGATAATGATTTAATTGAAAAAATTGTATAGTGGTCAAATTCCCGCGGTGAAATGTTACTAATTAAGACATATGTTTCCAATAATTGAAATTTGAAAAAGTGGAAGGACGTCATAGTGGACGAAATGAAGTTTTCAGTATTGGAATGATAGTTTTTAGGAATATATTAAAATACACTTAGCCGCAAATAATTCAGGCTTGTTCACCTGTTCAGGCTAAAAAAAAATGAGGCAGCCAGCGGATAATCACAGGCGTCTCGGCGTTATTTTTGGATCTTGATGTTAAATTCTATTTCCGCCGAGGCATTATAAAGCTCTAAAATTAACGGCGTGTTTTCGGTACCTCCTTCCTTTTCACATTATCATTTTTATTATATCCTATATTCAGTCTTTCTAGCATTATTTCAGCTTCGTCAGCTGCTCTATATGGTCGGCGAAGCTCATCTTAGTTTGAAAAGTCATTCCTAGATATTTAGCGGCTGACATTGTAAATGCAGTTTCATCGCCGGCTGGCAAGCTGTTTTCATAGCATTAATGATGCTGCAGTAACACTTATTCCGTAATATGTTGGGTTTAGTGGACGTCGCATTAGAATGGCTGGCGACGACGATCACGTGCGGGCTGGGGCACGTGATTCCCGAGGTGGGGAAACCTATGAACGCATGTCTTTTCGGATTAGAGCGCTTGCCTCTTAATTACTAGTTATGGTAATCAATTTGATACTATATTCTAAGTTTAGGATGTAATTACAATAGAAATTCATTAAGTTACACGAAGCCACAATTACTTCACGTTTGTTTACCTGCTCAGGCTAAACAAATATTAGGCATCCAGCGGAGAATCACAGGCGTCTCGACGATATTTTTAGATTTTGATGTAAAATTCTATTTTCGTCGATGTGTTATAAAGCTTAAATAGTTACGTCCGTGTTCCCGCTACCACCTGCCTTTTCACTTTATTATTTTTATTTTACTCAAATATTCAGTGTTTCTAGCATGTTGGTTTCTAGCATGAATTCAGTCTCGTCAGCTGCTTGTCTAATATGTTCGGCGAAGCTCATCTTAGTTTGAAACGTCATCCCAAGATATTTAGCGGCTGGCTTTGAAAATATAGTTTCTTGGACGACTCGCAACTAGAAGGTAAGCCAAGGCTACATGATACAATCTGTTTTCATAGAAATTGGAAAACCTATAAAAAAAGGTCATTTTGGATTAGAGTGCATGTTTCTAAATGTATTTGTGGTAAAAACGCAATTTAACACAATCGCAATACTTCCACTTACTAGGAGCAAAAGAAAATCAAAATTGCCCATAAGAACTGTATGAATTGCAGTAAAACCGTAGTTATGTTATTGTTTCATACCATATTTTGCACATGGTAAATCCTGATTCCTTTATTTAAGAATTATTATTCTTCTTACGCAGAAACTTCTGCAATGATGGTTATTAAATTTTAGCCGAATTACACTATTAATTGATTATTATTATACTTTTTTACAGGTAGTGCGAGAGCGGTTGCTAGCGGGAGTGCTTTGTATTCTTTATTATCAAAATAAATGATTATTTTAACTAGTGCGTTAAAAAAAAATTAGTCCACGGATATTCCAAATTTCGCGCAGAATAGTAATGTGTTCTACAATTTTGCGATTATAATATTTCAAACTGTGTCTTGTGTCCAGTGTAATGAAGTGAAAGAAGCAAGGTCATCGAAGGATATGTAACTGCAAGAGATTGTTACATATTCCAACCTACAGCATTAAAGGTAGGCTGGGGAATTATAGTGGTCCATGTTTATGTTGCCTCTGGATTCTGCGTAATAATATTGGTATAAAAATCTTAGAATGAAATGAACTCGGTTTAAATAAATTCAAAATCATTATAATTCATTCAAATTATGTCAAGTCGCATGAATGTTTGCTACATAAATTCTATATTACTAAGTGCTTGTTAGAGATTGAATATTTGATACTAATGAAAATGTGATGTATTTCTAATTCCTTGTGATATTATGTTTAGCAAAAATCTTCACTCTGGAAAATTCTTAGACTTTTCAGAATTTACTTTTCCATTCCAAATAGTTTCCCCAATAAAATCGTCAAATACGTAAATAAGTTTTTATATAATTTATGACAACGCATGATACTGTTATGAGTTTAATAATTGGAATTATAATTATTTAATTAACCATTTATATGGCCACTATTAATATCCTTCTTCGGAACTTCCAGTCCAGGTAGAGCAGAGTCGGTAAGTGAATTCTTAACATGTTTATTAATGCAGGTTGCATTTGTGTAGATATATGTGAATTTGCCCTGCAAAAGAAAAAAAAAAGTCTGGTGTGAAACACGCACACAACTTTTCTTACTCCAGTTTTCAGGTACCTAATTTTATAGTTTGTGTAGTAAGTTTGATGAAATTCCTTGGCGTTTGTCGAAAACGAAATAAAATGTTCAGTAAAAGCGCACTTGCGGTTTACTAATTTTCTTCAGTAAAAACGCACTGCTGGTCATCCGATTTTTTTAAAAACTCAGAATTTCAACAACACATTTCATTCTAATTAATATTATTTAGATGATAGAGTTGTATAGTAAACTGAAAAAGCAACTTAGAGGAAATCCTAACACAACCCTTCTCCCGAAAGTGGCCTTCAATGAATTTTTCAAGAGAAATTTTTTAAATAAAAGTGGTAGATTTTTGTATGTGTAGTTGATATAATAAGTTTGAAGAAAATCGTCGAAACTGCAAGAAAATTGGAAAATACCAAAAAAGTGAATAATATTTTTTAGTGTTTTAAAGTGTGTGTTTTAAAGTAAAAGTGTTGTAGGTTACTGACCTAGCCTGTTCATTTTTTTATTTTAGAGGTAGGTATAGTTGAATTCACTTTAGTTTATATTATGTTAATCTTGTAATGCTTTTGTCAACTTTAATGCTCGTTTCATGTTTTGGTACGTTTTGAAGCAGAGTTTCTCTATTGGATTTAATTAACATAAATTAATATTGGGGGGGGTTGTTTTTTTTTTGTTGTTTTTTTTTTTGTTTTTTTTCTCTTTTTGGGGGTTTTTTTTTGGTTTTTGTTTTTTGTTTTAGCCTATTCTAGTCAGTGAGGTGCAGTATTGTTGGTCAGCTTCGGAATGTCAGTTTCGGCAAGTGTTGAAAGTAAAAAAGTTATCGATTTCAAGAGTAATTAGTATTTCATTTCACGTGTCATTAGAATTATTTTTTTTTTTGTGGGTATCAAATGTCAAAAATTCGCAGAAATTCCCGTTGAGAAAAAGACGTATAATATATTCGAGTAAAAATGAAACAACTTGTAACGTAAATACACGAAATTATATAGGTGGCTATTGCTTGATGGACTATGAAGGCACGAGAAGCTTGCCAAATTCAATTATTACTAGTGAAGCCGATGATTCCTCATTTCATGATAGTTTTAGGAGCGTCAATATAATAGTCGCAATGCATTACTAAGTCACTCACTTTGGCCAGGGGCAGATATGGATGCTGTATTAGAC
>JAAEAF010014095.1:0-50346 GCA_011037195.1 Triatoma infestans
TACCAATTTACTCTAGATTTGAGAAATGCTATGCGCATGCGCAACAATGGTTTTGTACTTTATTACTCTAGATCGTGTCACATTTGAGAAATGCTATGCCCATGCTTAAAACTTGTTTTGTACTTTATTACTCTAGATTGTGTTACATTTTGGGAAAAGTTATTGCAAAAATGAAAAATTGTAAAAACTGTTATTGCAATGCACAATAATTGCCAAGCGATAACTTAAGACTGTTTTAGGGCAATATACTGTATTATATTCTTGTATATCTGTGTTGTACTTGGACTAATAGACGTTAGTGTTGGTAGAAATGTCTAAATTCCAAACAGAAGATTTCGAATTTGGATATAATGCAATCATTTCCCATTTCCTATACTATGCAAACATTGGTTTAACTTGTTCCAATATTCTTCGATTAAAAAGTAACTTATTTTTTAGTGCATAATATCAGTATGCCTGTTTAACAATTTAAGACAGTAGAACAAGTTGTAGGGATACATGTTTAGAAAGGTTGAGGAAAGAACTTGGAAATTACTAGCAAAACTGTTATTGCAATGCACAATAATTGCCAAGCGATAACTTAAGAATGTTTTAGGGCAATATACTGTATTATATTCTGTGTATATCTGTGTTGTACTTGGACTAATAGACGTTAGTGTTGGTAGAAATGTCTAAATTCCAAACAGAAGATTTCGAATTTGGATATAATGCAATCATTTCCCATTTCCTATACTATGCAAACATTGGTTTAACTTGTTCCAATATTCTTCGATTAAAAAGTTACATATTGTTTAGTGCATAATTTCCTATGCCTGTTTAAGAATGTAAGACAGTAGAACAAGTTGTTTACATGTTTAAAAAGGTTGAGGAAAGCTGATTCCAATCCACAATAATTACCATGCGATAACTTAAGACTCTTTTTAGTGCAATATATGTTATATTCTATTGTATATCTGTGTTTTTCTTGGACTAATAGACATTAGACAATGGCTACAAAACAGAAGATTTCGAATTTGGATATAATTTCCCCAGATTAGAAACTTATTTCTTAGTTGTTACATGTTTAGAAAGGTTGAGGAAAGAACTTGGAAATTACTAGCAAAACTGTTTTGCAATCCACAATAATTGCCATGCGATAACTTAAGAATGTTTTAGTGCAATATATGTTTATATTCTATTGTATATCTGTGTTTTTCTCGGACTAATAGACATTAGACAATGGCTACAAAACAGAAGATTTCGAACTCGGATATAATTTCCCCAGATTAGAAACTTATTTCTTAGTTGTTACATGTTTAGAAAGGTTGAGGAAAGAACTTGGAAATTACTAGCAAAACTGTTATTGCAATCCAAAATAATTGCCATGCGATAACTTAAGAATGTTTTAGTGCAATATATGTTTATATTCTATTGTATATCTGTGTTTTTCTTGGACTAATAGACATTAGACAATGGCTACAAAACAGAAGATTTCGAATTTGGATATAATGCAATCATTTCCCCAGATTAGAAACTTATAATGGTTTAACTTGTTCCAATATTCTTTTATTAAAAGTAACATGTTTTTTAGCGCATAATATCCTATGCCTCTTTAAGAATGTAAGATGGCAGAAGAAGTTGTTACATATTTAGAAAGGTTGGGGAAAGAACTTGGAAATTACTAGCAAAACTGTTATTCCAATTCACAATACGATAACTTACGAATGTTTTAGTGCAATATATTCTTTTGTATATCTTTGGTTTTCTTGGTTATTCGACAGATTTAATTGTAGTCCAACTTTGCTTTGTGCAGTGATTTTACATTTTGACCTGACCAAAGACATTTAACACAATACATTCTCTACTGTCTACTCATTCGTCATTTGCACATCCATAACTCTAGGAGCGAATATCAATCTGTTACTCACTAAGGAAGTTACTTCTATCTAGGTATGGTATAAATCCCATTAATTTATTAAATTCTCTATTGGAATTATATATGTAAATTGAATACTTATTAGATTACAAAAATATAGAATAATTCATTTACCAGTTAAATGGGAAACTGATCACTATTTTGGGGGAGTTAAGTACGTAAATTGAGTGCTTCTTAGATTGCAAAAATGTAGGGGAATTTTGTACCTAAATTGAGATAAAAAGACTACTGGTTCCACTAAGTTTTCCTTTCTTTAAGTAATTTGTTTAATTGTACAAACAATTAATTCAATAGAAGATTTTTTTTTTTTTTGGAAATTACATTATCTGTGTAGGATCAGCTTTCCACTGTGGTGGAATTAGACTTACTCCTGTAAAAAGACTACAGAAAAATACTACTGTAGTAAGATATTACTGCGAAACTCCGCAAACTATCTCTAGAGAGAAATTACTTTTGCTCAAATAAGAAGTGTGTAAACATGTATAACATATAAATTCCAGTTAAATTACTAGTTTTAATAAATGCGTATATACCGCAATTCTTGCTTTTATTTCTTAAATGTTTTATTTCTTACATGTTAAGCTCTAAGATACGCACTTTCGACTTTTACAATTTTCACTGCAAACTTACAGTAGTTATCTCTAGAGAAAATTATTTTTGCTCTAATAAAAAGTGTTTAAAAATATATAAGTTCCATTTAAATTACTAGTTTAATATGTACGCATAAATCGCTATTCTTACTTTTATTTCTTACATGTCAATTTGTAAGATAGGCACTTTCTACATTTCTAACCGAAAACTTACATCTCTTCTTTGCAAGAATTGACGGAAATATGGGTGTAAATTGAGTACGTTTTAGATTAGAAAAGTGATTAAATATGTGGAATTTGATACGTAAAGAGATACAACAGCAGTCTAGGATCTCTGGTTAAACACTAGCTTTTTTTTTTTTTTTCCCTTCTTTAATTGCATAAACAATTAGTTCGACAAAACATTATAACTATTTCGTCGTACATTGCGTTAGATAACAGATCCAACGACTTTAAGCAGTACCAAAAAGAAAACGATATATTAGATTCTATAAATATAGTTGATCGATAAACAAAACAAAAAATTATCTTAAAAAGGAAAGTGGAGATTTAACTCATAGTGGAGTCCTTTGTAATTAAGTGTTAATCGGTCATCGGCAGAGACAACATGGGCTCGCACAAGTGTTAAGTGTTTCTCAGCTCTATGGAAGAAAAGTAAAACCTACTAACGAACGATTTGGACTATTAGAAAACTTGGACAACTTAATTACAAATGATTGTGTAATGTGTTTTTTTCTTTTAAAAAAAAAAAAAAAATAAGGACTGTTCGGTTATTATCGGCTCTGTAGTTCGGCTGTCCTCGGTGTGTTTGGTATAATAGGCTAAATAGATTTTTCTTAAAGAAGGAAAATGGAAATTAAATTGTAATTGCTTACCAAAAACCTTACACAGGTAAGTGACTCATAAATCAATATACTGTATTAAATGTCCAATATACTTGATCGATAAATGTAGATAAGAAGGAACCATAGATTAAGTTTTAGTTTATTGTTTACCAAAAAACTTACATAAGTATCTGTCTAAAAAAAAAAAATAAATAAATATATTATAATTAGAAATTATATTGCAAACATTGTGCATACATAGAGGTTAATAAACTTCTGTACGAATGGAAAAATACAGGTTAATGAACCCTGGCCTGGGGTTCGTGGGGCGGGGGCCTTTCTTTAGGTGTCTGTGTATATATTTTATATATATATAGAGAGAGAGAGAGAGAGAGAGAGGGAGGGAAACGATATGACGGAGAAGTATGTGGGTGAGGTATAAGGATCTAAAGAAAACTACAAAAGAATACGTACTATAGTTATTAGGTGTAAGAAGTAATAAATTAAAAAAAAAATAAAAACTTGTTTAAATTTTTATGATTATTTGAACAAAACTACTACAAAGCTAAACAACTACATGGAACATGCAACGCACGCACGGGCACTCCACAGTAAATTTATAGGCGAGATCTTTTCTACATATGAACTAAGTGGCCACTTTGGTCTAGTGGGTTGCATTACCGCCTTCTAACCCAAAAATTAAGGTTCGATTCCAGGTAAAACAACTTTTTTTATCTCATTTTATTTAATTATTTATAATTTATTTATATTTATAATTTAATATATATTTTATTAATTATTTATAATTTATTTATATTTATAATTTAATATATAATTTATTTGTAATTTAATAGTCTTCGAATTGAATGATAATTAAAGCCATCGGATGACGTCATCTTTGAATTAAGCTCATTGATTTGGATGATGGCAGCGGCGTTCTTGCAACCCCCAAAAAAGACTTGGCTCCGTAGCCCCTGCGCCAGAACCGGTCTTTTTACCCTACTGTCATCATCTATGGTCATTGGCACCCGGAGCCTTTTCAGTGCACTGCCGGCCTCAGGACAGTGTTCTCTCGTTACAGACAACATTGTCCATCACCGGACAGTGAGCTGTAGAGGCTCCTAGGAAGAGAAAATCTAGAATTTTATTAAAATGATTATTTTATAAATATTACAGTTATAAGAATTTATATATATATTTATTGTACCACGACACCTAATTTGGTAGTTGGACGTTAAGCCCGCCTGAAAAAATAGGCACACACACATATATATATATATATATATATAAAGCTATATAGCTATAACTATATATATATAGTTATTGTAAATGTTTTGTTTCACTTTTGTAAATGATAGGAACTGTAATGGGTGAATGTACGAGTCTTTATTGTTGAAAAAACAAAACAGAACATACCGAGCGGTTTGTGAATATTACTATACGAATTTTATATGGACACACCAACTCATCCGGCAGAATTAAAAGAACATCTCACAGTTCAGAGCATAAACCAATAAACCATTCTATCTGCATACCTCTGATCGTTGTCCAAATCACACGATTGTACGATCGTTGTCCCAACAATAGGTCCATGGTATTTTATGCTCACATAGTGGTGCTTCTAAACAAAGTATCAAGAACAACAATATTCTATAATCTAGCTAAGTAATTAAAACAAGGTTAAACTTAAAATTTGCATGATTGCTTGCTGTTACTGTTTGCTGCAGAAAGAAGTATTGCAGCAAATTTGATTTTACCAAATTTTCGAAATTGGGTTTTCACTGGAACATTTTTTGAGTGAATGTGTGTGTGTGTGTGTGTGTGTGTGTGTGACTGTGTGTGCGCGTGCGCGCGAAATAATATCTCAAAAACAAAAAATCTCAGAAAACCCCTACCTTGATATTTCCTCTGGGTTTCACCGTTGTATCCACCGTCAAAATTTAGGTCAAAATCGGACCACTGGAAGTATATCTTTACTGGCTTCTTTGTCCTCTAAATGTCCCCCAAGGATTTTCTTTAACTGATTCCACTCATCAGAGCTCGTCACATGTATTTCAAAAATTTTTCCATGAAAATTAAGCTTATGGAGGATCTTAACGTGACTTTTCCTCTAGAGTGTAACTTCCATGCAGCGTACGTGATACTATCTACACAATATCAACATGCCTTTCTGGAATTCCATATTTGAATATTCTATAAGAAAATCTGGAATCATGCCGTGGGCTTTACCCCGGCACCGCAGCCAACATAAGCTTATTGTGCCCAAATCATGCCCAAGAAACGCCGTGATTTTTTCACATCTGATCTTTATCATTTCAAGGTCAACTTGTTTATTACATCCATAATCAAATTGAAATTTCTTTATTCATTTATACATCAAAACTAAAATTATCACTGCTAGACATGTTTGAATTGTCACTTAGAAAGATCTATTTTACTAATTTAATTGTCCAATAATTGTCCTAATAATTGTCCAATAATCGTCAGGATATCTAAAAAGTTATGTAACTAATCTATGATAGTATCAATAATAAAGAGATGGTAACTGTATTGTTTTGAAGTGCAAACAATTGTCTAAAAGATAAAAGCTTATTATTAGAAACTGTTTTAGTGGAGATCTAGTATAAAACAAAATTTTATTTCGATTGCACATACTCTGTGTGTGTGTGTGTATGGCTCAGAATGAGAATCTAAAAACAGATAGAACATGAGAGGAAGTGATTCAGACGGAAATGTTGAAGTGCAGGGAACAGGTGTCATCAGTTATCATTTCCATTGAATTGAACGTCTTAAGGTGCATTTAGGGGTGAAACAGAGATTTCCACTCCGTCGATCACATTCGAAGAAAGTGGTAGGGCTGTTGGGTGGTAGAGCTTTCTTGTGACCTCCGCAGGGCGAGTTAGGGTGGGGTGGCATTGTTCACCAATATTGTCTACCTCGTCATGTCATGGCGGCCCGCCTCCATTTAGTAGGATGTCAAGGTGATGTGTGATATTAAAAACGTAAAGAGGGAGTTGGGTTGAAATTTACATGTGAAAGAAGATCAGGATATTAGCGTGAGGAGGGGGGTATCATGCAATAGGGTGGGACATGCAGACAGGCATATCCCCATGAGACCCTCGGCGTAGCCTTAGATCTCTGGCTGGTGCTACTGCACACTTCATTTACTCTGCACCACTCGCACGCACGCACACACACAAACACACATTGTTGGGCACACTCGCTCGGTGTGCACCAATCACATGCAGAAATGAATGACAGAAAGCAGGCCACGTGACACCACAGATCCTCCATTACTGTCCAGATCAGAGAACCGTGTAAAATCTCTAAAACACCATTCAATAGCACAGTTGCACAACCAATTCCCAACATTATACCCTCTCTCTCTCTCTCGCCCTTCCCTAGTTCACTTTCTGTTTTAATTTATTAATCCACTTATTTATTTAATTTAAATGAGATTCAGCTCAACTGTAAGAAAACTCTGCCAATCCCTCAACACATTATAATTCTGTTAAATCGATTATACACATTATTAACATTGCTGTTTAAACAAATATAATAACATTGTGACAGAGAAATAGGATATTCAAAATAGACTCAAAATTATCTCCCCAGCTGTCAGCTGTATTGTAGCGTACATTCCAAATCATCTGAGTCTGTGTTAAAAAAACTGGGTGAAACATTCATACGGCTTTCTCCAGTTCCAATTAATGTAATTTATTCTAAAAAAAATCTTCAAAATATGTTGACATACGTTTAGATGGGCTGGCCATAAAAAGAAGTTCGGTAAGTATTATACTTGGTGGACATTTTGAGCGCCCTCTGTCTGAAGACCATGTAGCGGTAGTTAAGTATAAATCTGACTGAGTAGTCCCTAAAACCTCTCTATATACAACTATTTTTGGCAAAAGTTACAAATAAAAATGATCTGTTTTTATATGAGCAATGAGCATTCCAAGTTTAAAGAAAATCGTGGTTAGCCGTTTTCGAAAAATTTCCTAAAAATTCAAAAACCTATTCTGTAAAGTGGCACCGATTTAGAATTCTATCAATGCTTCTACATTCACTAACATTAATATATTAATATAGATTATATAATGTTAAGTGGGTAGTAAAAACACCATACATTGCACTGTAGTGCACTTTATAACGCTACTGTTCCCCTAGAACACCAAAAAATATATTATTCCGGAAAAATGTTCTAAATAAAAGTGATAGGTATTTATGTGTGTAGAGAGTATATGAAGTTTAAAAAAAATCGTTGGAGCCGTTTGCGAGAAAATCGCGAAAAACCAAAAGAAAATCATTCAGTGAAGTGGCATTTCTAGTAGATAGATTTTGCCCGAACCCTTGGTGTCAGAATCGGTACCTAGTAGTACCTAGACGGAATATCAAGATTGAACTTGCTGCGATTTTTCGTTTTTGAGATTGTGTTCACGCACACTTACACTTCATTCGCTAAACAAACTTTTTCATATTATTATGATCTTCAAACTTGTGTTTCCAATAAAAACCCAATTTAGAAAATTTGACTCGATCGCAATGCCTAATTTTGTTAACCACCAGCCCACACGGGGGTAAGGTGAAACTCAAAAATACTGCTAAAACTAACAATAAAAAATTTGTATTCATAATATACACAAATATATACTAAATGGTAATATTGCAACCGTGGTCCCAACTCATACTTTAAATCAGCACGAGTACTCAAAAACCACCTGCAAATAAAGCTATTTCTTTTAATCAATATAACAAAAACTCTTTTTAAATAACAAACAGGACTAGTAACATATAATTTCTTAATCGACCAAAAAATTTCATCTGGACGTACCTTAACAACTGGTTTCAAAATTATGAAAATATATGACAACTTGCTATAATAGAAGACTGTAAAAATTCAAAAGACAAAAAAAGAATTTTTTCCCTTGAAAATGACATGCATAGTGTCGAAACGTCGGGATATAATAGAAAAAATGTAATTTCATTTTAGAAAAATATAAATAATATGAGGCTGTAACTAAGGTTCATTACCAAACATATTACTATATATTTTATTTTGTATTACATTCTGCTTTTTTTTTTTTGATTTTTTCTATCTAAGAAGAACCCATTGTACTTGTATGTTGTAGGCCTTGATAAAGACAATATATTTGTTGAAACGTTAGCAAAAATATAAGTTCTTTTATTTTAAAAAAAAAGACCGAATCTCACTATCCTTATCCATGATTTTGTGGATGCCTAGAAGTATTTTTATAAGTAGTAATTAGTAGTTTATTCCTTTATTAGTTAGTACACGATAGGTTAGTTTATTTTGACAAGGCCCTTTAGGCCGCCAATCTCATTTTATTGTGGATATTTCTTATATAACATGTACTCCAATTTAATGTTTTTGGTGTTCATTGGGTTCTATCCACACAACCAGCAAGATGAGTCTGAAATCCAAAAGAGTGTTTGAACTTTGTTCTGTGATTTCAAAACATATTAATTTTCATAATAATTTTGATCCGTTAGGAAATAAAATATTGGAAAATCCTATCTTATAGTTTCCTTCTTGTGATTTAGAAATACAAAATGTCCCTTAATCGATGTGATAGGGGGCAACCCTTCATAACAGGTGCCTGCTACTGAAGTAGCTGAAGCTAGTAGCAAACTCTTTCAAACAATAGTCACCCTTACGTTTATTGTGCTAATTTAATCTTTTTTACCTGCTCCCTATGAGATGAGTTTAACCTATAAGATGAGTATGAGAAAAGTTGAGACCGCCATAGAGATAACACACATGTTTTCGAATACAACTAGTATGGGTTGTTGTAAAAGGAATGAATGTGCTCAGTATGCGAGCCTTATTGCGGTAGTTCGTTTTTACCCTTGTGTTTTGCTACTCTCTAGGATCGGTGTTCTTGTCCCAGCAGCTGACATTTAATGCTAAATTCACCTTATACCTTACAGTCAGTTTACCGACTGTTTTGTGTGTGTGTGTGTGTGTATACAAGTTGCTTTATACAGTACATGGTATTCAATTGTATTTGAATAGACTGTGGCGATGTTTACTATTTGCAATGGTTTGGCACTAAATAGAGAAGCAAAGTGTTTTCATAGTGATTAACAGCCAAGTAGTGCACACACAAATCAGCTGGCTAGCTGACACTGTTTACTGACAACAGCTTGTCTCATGTTAGAAAATTACAGAAGTCACATTGTTACAGCTCGTTCTGCTGTCGAGCTTCACTGGATATGAACACGTCTTTTGGCGGCACCATAAAGCACCGTACAATAATTCACCAATGTTTACAACAATGAGTAGTGTAATGTTCATGTTGCATGATCCCGCTTAGAGCAATATGCCAACATTATTATATCAGAGCATGAATGTGTCATTTCTTGAAACTGTAACAAATTATTAAAAAATAGTTATTTATCAAACAATGAGTAAAGTAATATTTTTTTTTTTTACATTCGAGTTCAGGCAACACAGGAATATATCACGTGCTGAATATTTTCTCTGGAACTACATTCAATTGGTTCTTAACTTATATGAATATAAAAAAAAAATGAAAATGTGTAAATTCCGAGAATGTAATTCAATTCAAGTCAAATACTCCCTCTCTCTCACTATATTCTGCTTTCTTTGGTATAATCTCAAATCCATTGCTATTAGTAATTTGTTTAGCAATACATTATTGTTTCCGTCGATTGCCTTTAGATGTCGGGCTAGTTAGAGTTGGAGTTGAATATTACTTTATTTCACTTGTGAGAAAAAATAATGGCGGTTTTTACTTTCTTTTACATGTGATTAAAAGTAAAACTTCATTTACTACTTTTTACTTCATTTCCTTCATACTTTTACATCATACTACGTTATGTAGTTGATATATCAAGTTAAAGAAATCGTTGAAAAAAAAAACATTCAGTAATGTGGTACTTCCGGTTGAGGAATTTTGACAGATAACTTACTGTGGATCCCATCGTGAAAACTAAGCGGAGTATCAAGTTTGAACTTTCAGCGATTTTTCGTTTTTGAGCCGTTTGTACACACATACCCACACACGCTTACACACAGACCATTTTCTAAAAACCACTTTCTTGGAGTCAGCGGACCTAGATGGGTTAGACCCGGGTATAAATTTTTGTCCTAAACCCGGTTTGTTGTTGTTTTTCTTTGGGGTAGCTATATAGACCCAGTGGGCTTTGGATAGTGTAGAATTTGGTCCCTCCCCACAGATGAATAATAATAATAATAATAATACTCATACGACTTCCGTTTACTGCAATTTGTATAGCTATAATTGTCTAAGTCTCTTCAAACTAATAATTCTTACGATGTTTGGTTATCTTCAGTTTATTTAAATAAGAGAATCTAAACTTTATAAATCTGCTTTTTTCGAAAGCAAAACCCCCGCTCACTCAAAACCCTCCTTTAATGTTTTCTCGGATAAAGTTTTAAACAGAAATGATAGTTCTCTGCGTGTAAAGTTAGCTGTTGTTATGGGATAAATCGCAGAAAACTGAACAAAATATTCATTAATGTTGCAATTCTGGTCAACCGATTTTCTTCAAACTCGGAATATTGGCCACATATTTAATTCTAATTAATATTATACAGGCTCATAGAATTGTATAATAAATTAAAATAGCACTTTAGAGGTAAGTTCCTGTCAGATCCCATGGTGATACCTAATTGGAATGTCATTTATGAATTTTCTGCAATTTTTCGAATTTATCTCAAAACGAAGTTCCAAACTAGACAGCATAGTGTTCACATGTGTCTACAAACTCTGTTCTCTTTTGGTGTTTAACTTAGTTAAAAGTACTTTTTCTTAAATTTATTTCTCATTTTCCGAACTCTTTTTTTTTCCAGTTCAGTGCTTATTCAGTTTATTTATTTATTTACTTTTTACAATTACTTAGTTTCTGTTTTATTAATATTTAATTAACTATTATTTCAATAATGCAAAATAGTTAAAACTATTTTGGACAGAGGTACAAACAAGTTGACAAGTAGAGTGGGGAGAACTCTATCTCTCTCACTCTACTCTGAGTGAGACGAGAGAATAACAAGCAAGATTTAAATGGATGAAAGTGAATCTACTGATTTAGGTTTCTCTTCTTTAAATAATGTCAGCGCTTCTACAAGCGCATCAATAATTAAAAGGCCGTCCTCAGGAGGAGATTCTCCTCCTAAATCAAATAAAAAATTATTAATATTTATCAAAGTATGGCTAACTCTTCAATTCAGAAACTTCCTACATCCCAGTCAATTGACTTCACACATCCCAATAAATTTCAAGCTCTTGCTACCAACACTCAAGAGGATGAGATGGAAGTAAATCAAACTTCAATTAAAACAGTCAAACCACCCCCAATCTTTATTAAAAATGTCACAAATATTCAACGTCTCTGTAATACTACAACTAAAGTAACAGGAAATAAAAAATTCCTTTGTAAATCAAGGGTCAATGATATGGCTTTACAAATGGAAACGGCAGATGATTACAGGAAAGTCGTCAAATATCTAAAGGAAAATAACTGTGATTTCCACACATTCCAATTAAAACAGGACAAACCATTTAGAGTGGTAATAAGAAATTTACATCATTCTACACCTGTTACCGCTATCAAAGATGAATTAGAGGAACAAGGCTTTAAAGTTAGAAATGTAACCAATGTCCTTCAAACAGCCACCAAACAACCCTTACCGCTGTTCTATGTGGACTTAGAGCCACAGGAGAGCAACAACAAAATATTTTCTCTCAACGCTCTCTACTACACGAGAATAAGAGTTGAGGAACCACACAAAAGAAAGGACATCGCCCAGTGCAAAAGATGTCAAGACTACGGTCACACCAAGACCTACTGCAATCACGTCGCAAGATGTGTGAAGTGTACAGGTCTGCATTCTACTGAGGAGTGCAAAAAGAATAAAGAAACCCCACCTACTTGCGTGCACTGTCTTGAAGAGCACCCAGCTAATTACAAACTCTGCAACACATATCAGGAACTGCTCCGTCTGCGAGGGAATACTAATCTTCAGCAACGCTCCCAGCCACCAACCGCCCAAGCAAGCAAACCACCCTCATCCAGTAATAGGCGTGCATCACTAAGTTACGCTCGCGCCACTGCTCCACCTCAGTCTTCCAATCTTCCAATCTCTTCCTACATCCCCCCAAACTCATCTTACATCCCTCCTCCCCCATCCTCTACTATATCACCTCCTTACTAACTTCATTCCTCAATGATTTCAAATCTCTAATTAACCCTCTTATTACCCTACTTACCGCAGTAGTTACTGAACTACTTCCTAAAATTTCCCGATAACTTTCCTTTCTCACAATTCTCTTCAAATTCTGCTATGGAACGCCAATGGTCTGAGTTCCCACTACGACGAACTCACATTACACTTACATGACCGACAAATTGACATTGCCTTAATTACAGAAACGCACTTGACTAATCGGACAACTTTTCACATCAACGGTTACAGAATCTATCGCACTGACCACCCAGACAACACTGCTCAAGGAGGCACTGCCATATTTATCCGAAACTCCCTTGCACACTATCCTCACCCTCCTCAATCAGCCGATTATCTTCAAGCCACAATAATTTCCCTTTGCAATCACCCTTTCCATTTCAATATCGCTAGTGTATATTGCCCTCCAAACAAAATCATAAACCAACAAAATTTCCTAACATACTTTCAATCCTTAGGCCCTAGGTTTCTCTCTGGTGGCGATTACAATTCAAAACATCCTTACTGGGGTTCCCGCACCACAACAACGCGCGGCCGTACTCTTTTAAATGTTATGTCCTCATTAAACCTCAACTATCTTTCTCCTTCCGAACCTACTTATTGGCCATCTTCCCCCAACAAGCGACCTGACCTTATCGAGTTTTTCATAACTTCCCGCCTCTTATCCCTTCATGCCGAGGTGATCTCCTTGAATGACCTATCCTCAGACCATAGCCCAGTACTCCTGAAACTAGGTACTAGACCTATCCTTGTTCCTTCTCCGACTAAACTAATTAGAGGACCTACCGACTGGAAGTTATTCCAAACACTACTAGAACAAAAACTAGATCTTAATATATCTCTGAAAAATCCAAAAGAGATAGACGATGCAGTTAACCATTTAACTCACTCTATTCAGAAGCCATGTGGAAAAGTAGCAAAGCAAAGACACTTACAAAAACTACAGAAACTTATCTTCCTCCGCATATTCGCACTCTACTAACTAACAAAAGACAGGCAAGAAACAGGTGGCAACAAACTCGTTATCCATCTGACAAACGTAAACTTAACCAACTTACTCGACAACTGAAAACTGAGCTACAAAACCTAAGATCTGACCGACTACAATACTACACATCAAATCTGACAACAGAAAACAAATCACTTTGGAAAGCAACCAAAAATATACTATCCTACAAATCCGTATCTCACCCAATCCAAACATCCAACGGTAGTTGGGCCATATCAGATGATGAGAAGGCTCAACTGCTCGCTACCTACCTCTCCACAGTATTTATTCCTCACCAAGACATCATCGACAATGACACTGTACTCACTGTTGCTAACGACTTAAACATTCCTCTTCCCCTCTCCTTACCACCCAAAGCCTTTCATCCTAAAGAAGTTCATTTCATTATTCAACACCTTCCTAAGAATAAATCACCTGGGCATGACCTCATTACACCAACTATCCTCAAAAACCTTCCAAAAAAAGCAATTCTTTACACGACACAAATATATAACTCCGTTCTGAGAACAACTTATTTTCCTCTTTTATGGAAGACGTCCATAATCAAGATGATTCCCAAACCCAACAAACCTAGCCATTTACCGTCTTCATATCGTCCTATCAGCCTTCTTCCCTTCCTCGGAAAAATCCTAGAGAAATTAATCCTAAAAAGATTACTTCCAATCCTAGAACCCCTCCAAGTTATTCCCAATCACCAGTTTGGTTTCCGCAGTCTCCATTCCACAATCCAACAGTGCCACCGAGTTGTTGATGCTATATCTTCCTCCTTTGAGCGTAAACAATACTGCGCGGGTGCATTTTTAGACATATCACAAGCGTTTGATAGAGTCTGGCACGACGGCCTTCAGTTGAAACTCAAAGGCATCCTTCCCTTCACCTACTACCTTATCCTCCGATCCTATCTCTCTGAAAGATTCTTCCGTGTTTCAGAAAAAACTGCCTTTTCTTCCCACCATCCCGTGAAGGCAGGAGTCCCCCAAGGAAGCATCCTAGGACCATTACTCTACACAATATACACAAGCGATATTCCTACCAACCCAAACACATCCATATTTTCCTTTGCTGACGATACCGCTATCCTTACATCCCATGAAGATCCCGTTATCGCTACCCGTACCCTCCAATCCCATCTCAACACCCTGGCCGAATGGTCCAGGAAGTGGAGAGTTAAATTAAATATTAACAAATGTTATCATATTACATTCACTCTCCGTAGAACTATATGTCCTCCAGTACAACTTGACGGACAATTCTTACCTACTGTTGACAAAGTTCGCTACTTAGGACTCTACTTGGACAAAAGACTGACTTGGAATCCTCACACGAGACTCAAGAGACAGGAACTAAACCGACGATACAAATTACTCTCTCGTTTGCTCGACCGACGTTCTCGTCTTTCTCTGGACAACAAAGTACTAATCTACAACACTGTACTCAAGCCTTTGTGGACATACGGAATCGAAGTGTGGGGCTCAACCAAGCGCTCCAATTATCTCCGACTACAAACCCTCCAATCCAAAATCCTTCGTAAAATCACTAACGCTCCTTTCTATGTTTCTAACTCCATCATTCACAAAGACCTAAATATCCCTTTTGTCCGCGACTTCATTTTATCCCGATACAAAAAATTCCATGCATCCCTCCCAGACCATCATAACCCTTTAATCCAAGAACTTTCTTCACATTCCATCCCCGGAAACCCTATCAGAAGACTGAAACGTCAGTGGCCGAGAGATCTTCTGACAGAGTGACAAATGTAAATATGTAATTATGTATATAATATGTAAATATCTTTCCCCTCTCAGCCTAAATTTCCTATTAAACCTGTTCACTAAATCCTTCCTAATATTTTCCAAAGCTCTTCTCATCCATATTCCCTATTTTCCGTTATACATCTCCTTCCTCACTGATTGAAAATATTTTGGAGAGTTGTCAATGGACAGCAGCTCCACTCTTGTACATAGTTTCATTCATCAGATTTACTAGATACATTGTTATGTAGTTGTAAATACCTAAAAAAAAAAAAAAAAAAAAAAAAAAAAAAAAAAAAAAAATCTCAAAACGTTTATTTCCGGTGAAAACTCAAGATCGAAACTTACACAATTGCAATACTTCTTTTATCAGTAGTTAGAGGAAATAAAAATTATATGTTTTTTACTCTTCTAATTCAATGTAACTTGTATAGTGTTTGTAATTGGCCCAGGGTCGGAACGTCAAACCAAATCTTCATAAAAGAATTCTTGAAAACTAAAACTGTTTCATCATAACTCATTCATTTTAAATATGTTGTTTTGGTTTTTTCGTTTTATTTAGATATTTTTTTAGCAATGCGATAGAGTTTACAAGTATTGGGAAAGTATAATTAATAATTAAATAGACAAAGATAATAGAGGGAAGCATTCTCTAAAAAGCATTACAGAAAGAAAAAAGTAAATAAGAAATTACAAAAAAATACTTTAACTTCATTTAAAGTAAATTCTATTAATATTTTTAATTTACTTTTGAGGATCTAATCAAAGTTGGTGACGTCATATAAATAAAATCAATAAGGTAGCAACATAAGGAAAAGGAACAACCAGCTGAACAGATCTATGCAATCATTATTAGTTAAAAATAAAACTTGTCAACTTTGTAACGTTGTAAATTAAAACAATAAACGGTTATTTATTGTAGTGTATTTAAGTCAATTAATAAACTGACATTTCTGTTCAGATGTTTAGCAAACCACATTTACATAACAGCTCTCTAAATAGTAATTATGGAGCGGCTCAAGGATTTGACAACTTAGTTAAAAATGCATAAGTTTTTTTAGTACATTTAGGTTGCACATAGAACAAAAATATAATCTAAATTGTTTAGGTTTAATAAGTGCCAGAAATTCTCAACTGAGAAACAATTCTTATCCTGGCCAGCGAATATCCTCAATGGAAATAGCTCTTTCCTATCAGGAATTTTATCCGTCACACAGCTTCGTTTATTAATTATGAGAGATTTCGATTTTGCTCTTGTAACATATATGACGTACAAGTAACAAGTGATTATGTACTGACCGCTAGGCGCATTACAATCAACATAATCGAAGTATAGTTTCAGTTTTGCTAAACCAAAGGCGTGGTGTAATGAAAACCCTCAATCTAAAATATTTGTATTACAGACCACAACACCCCTTTACCAGAGTTTCAAATTCGTGTAGAAAGTTGAATTCCACTTAGAAAGATTCCATCTCACATACACACTTACTCATCAACAACAAGTTTAGGAAGAGAGGAACAGCCTCAAAGCTAAATTAGATTTTTTTTTATTTACACCAATATCTAAAATTAAATAAAATATAAAAATAAAATTTATTTATTTAATATACAAATTTTTACAGATTGAAATTGGAGTTCCAAGGTATAAACTTTACACCTTTGAATACAAATGAAATTGACACATTATTGTTGGGGATTTTCATGCAGGGAAAAAGGAAGGAAAACCTGCAGCTCAGGGGGCGTCAAAACTAAATAACAAAATAATAAATAGGATTGTGGTCATCATTTGCATGCGCATTTGGTTTCTGCTTACTTCAGTTTGGGGTGTATCTAGTAGTATGCGTATGGATGGGCAAGAAGCAACAAGCAGAGCTATAGAGTACATGGTAATGTGGAGTAAGGTATGGACAGAGTGTAAACGGAGCTGTTACGTAGTGGAAATCCTGTTATCCATCAATAACAATGCATGGTCACGAAAGGAAATTCCCAGTTTACAATGTGGACTGTGACACTTAGCACCTTACGATCTGAAAATAGATATATTTCACTTGAACGCTGGCACATCTCTCTTGATGATGTTCTCTATGCAGATGAACTCGCACGCACACAGACCGCTAACCTTAGTTTGGTAAACATCTTTCTTCCATCATACCTTCAACCATTGTCTAAGGGCTAAAGATATTCCCTAACGCAATACACAAAAATTGTTCCTGGATAAACAGATTTTTTTAATATAAATAGTATTTAGACATTTTGTTATCACATCACAAAGTTTAAATTTTCATAGATTTTTCGCCAGAGGACATAAAATTCTAATGTGAAAGCCGCAGTGCACTTTCTCTTATTGAATTATTTAGTAAACTGTTAGTTACCTTTGTCATGCCTTAACATCAGAATGGAGGTCATGGAGGTTACGGTTGTTGGTTTTTAAGGCAAAAGGAATACATAAATATGAATAACTTTAGATTACCGGTAGCAGCTGTCAGCCCCAGCAAAATTTGAACGGCAGCTTTAATATTAAGCCTGGCTCACTGATTCCCTAAAACCGGTGAAAACACATTCTGCTGGAAAAAATGTTTCAAACATAAATTTGTATGTGCGCAGTTGCAAGGTTAAAGAAAGTCTTTGGCACCGTATATTTCACTGACTTCACTCCTCAGGTAACTACCTGACACTGCAACTCCCCAGACCCCTACAAAAATCAATATGCCTGGAAAAATGTTACAAATAAAAAGAAAGCCAAATGAAAAGTGAATGTACTTGGTGCAATTTAAAGAAATTCGTCCAGCTATGCTTGAGAAAATCTCGAAAATAATGAAGATGAAAAAGTTCAGTGCAGGTAATTCGCTTCACTTTTTTTGACCGAACTCTTCATGCGTCCGGATGCGATGGCTGGACCTAATTGAATTGTAATATCAAGTTGGACCTTCCTGCTTTGCTGTTTTTGATATATATATATATATATATATATCTCAATACATATAATAAAAACCACTTTATTTTCAAATATCAAAATGTATAAAAATTACAAATAATTTCTTATAAAATGAAATAAAACATACAGACAGTCTGTTGGCTACATAGGATTGCGGGAATAAATGTACAAATCTCTTGAAGAAATATACCGTTGAGAAAATAAAATAAAATACACAATACTCTGTATAAAATTACATTAAATAAATATGAATTAGTGTAAATTTACACACTAAATAAAATAGACGTAACAATATTGAAATTAAAAAATACAAATAAAACAAAATGTGAACTTAATTTCTAATAACGTTGTAAATAGACCTAAAAGGAATAAAAATGTAAACAATAAAAATGAAAACAAGGAAAATGAAAACAATGAAATGATAAAGTCAGAAGGAAGGAACAAAGCTATGGATTATTAAAATTTGGTGTAAATAGATCTGCAGATCTAACCAGAGAACGATCACAGAACTAACCAGTCTTCTTCGTTCAGCCGATCAACCACATTCTCACTGGACATGGAATCTTTTCTGAACCATTTTAAACTTAAATGATTACATGCGCTCAAAAACCAAAAAACGGTGTGAGTCCTCTACGGTGTTATCACTGCACAGCGAACAGAGACCTATTTTTGCCGAAAGACAGTAATTTTCATATCTGGCTCCTTACTATCATGATGCATCTTTGTTGATGAATGATAATTTGTCTTTTAAATAGTGATTATTTTTCCGGCAGACGGATTTCCTTTTTTTTGTTTATTGTCTTTCAGTGTATAAAAAAAGTAATATTATTATTATTATTATTATTATTATTATTATTAGTGGTTTCTGTTTAGATTAAATTTAAGGGAGCCATAGTGTTGTAAGATTCACATTAACTATATCACTTACAAATCTGTTCTTGAAGCGACCCTTTAAGCCACTGCGGCTTGCCTGGAATATTGTATGCCACTGCTGAACATTGTCGAGTGACAGAGCAGATTCAATATTCAGTTCATTCAGTAACTTTTTGATATTGAAACCATGACAATGCGTGTCTAATCATTTGAAATGCCAGTTTCTTAGAGAAAGACCTTAATACATTTTATATTTTTAGTGAAAACTCATTTTGAAAATTTTGATCCGATCTCAATGTTTCCATCTTCTTTCTTTATTTTTCTTAAATCTGGTAAATAGTTTCAAAGATTCTACTACTAGAAAGAGTGATAGGTTTGTGGCAAACAACTGAAATCTAATATCCAGATAACTACTTGCTGAACAACTGCTGATAAATGTATTGAACACTCAGATCTGTGTCCTGTGTCCTTCGGTAGGGAGAGAACAATCTTGGCAGATTCACAATCACAACAAACCTTAACTAAGAACTAGCTTGGCCTGTAACTTGTTACCAGACAGCAGATCCAGGAGCTATCGCCCTTATCTTGATGATGAACGGGAAATTCTTTTACTTGTTATATTTCCTACCAGGCTAGTTTGTAGCAAAGACATATAGTTATTTTGGAAAAGTTAGAATTTATTATTGTAAAAGCTGTTAGTAGTTTGAACAACCAGATGTTTATTGCCAACAGCTGATTATAAATATATGATTACAGATAATACCAAATTGAATAGAATTTATTAAACAAGAGTTATTTATTTGACAAGAGAGTAAAGTTCCACTTTTACACTTTCGAATTCAAGTTTTTCCAACTGTTTGTGGCAACTGAACGAGAGTTTTAAAAGGATCCACTCTCACGTTGAATAGTATAGGTATGTTTTCTACAACAATTAAAACTATTTAACAAAGTATGTTAAAATCTGGCAAGAATGTAAGAATGTTGTCCATTGAAAAGGAATTAATCTTTAGCAATGTTGTAGAACATTAGGTGAAAGTTAAGCAAAATTGTTAGTTTTCTGATATTTAATGTATTGTTAAGTTGATTTTAAAGTGTTAAAACAAATGTTTAATTTAAGAACTTCTAATTTCTTATATTATTAGTATATTTTAGGAGTCTCATCAAAATATTTTCAGTTAATATTTATTTAATTGAAAGCTGGAGGGAGTGCCTTTTCTGTCATTTTCTTTAATCTGTAGAGTTTAAAACATCACTTTTAATATCTGGAGATTATAGGTACAAATTTAGCAATTGATTTTTAGTGGAATAATTTGATTGAAATTCGATACAATTGGAATGCAATAAACCTCAGCTTAACGGCCACATCTCTAACCATTCAGGTTTTATGGCGCCTAATTTTGTTAGATTATTTTGTTGAAATAAGAATTAAGACGAATATAAAAAGGGTGAACCATTATTAAAGAAAGATTTCTCTGATATTTAGTATATGTGTTGATCTCTAATCCTTTTTGAACTGGATAGACTAACTTCTCTTACTGCAAGTTTTACAATTCCTTCAAACTTGGAATTTATATAGAACGTTTAGTTGCCATAAAAAACATTTTTAAAAAATGGCCGAGTGCCAACAATTGTCATGCGTAAAAGCAATTTTATTTCGTAATATATGATCCTTGAAGCATGTGTCAAACTGAACTAAACTTGTAAAATTTGTCACTAACAATACTTCCCTTTGGAAATCTAGAAGAAAGGCAAAATATTTTAATGCGTTATACAAGAAATCAACAGAAATGAGTAATAGTTTGATAGTGCATACAAGATTGCAATACAGATGCATGTCTGTAGGGAAACTTTGCCCTCATATGAGGGGAGAACATTGCATTATTTTATTATTATATAAGCATATACAGACGGTAAGTAGAGTTGGTGCAATGCATACCAAATTTGTTTGGCTGCATTGTAAAACTGCACATCGATATTAACTACCATTCTATGCAGTAAGTACCTGTTTATATAGGTAGAATAAAGGATATAGGCAGGGTACAGTAAAGGAGAACACAAAAGCAGTTGGTACGTCTGTGCAGGCTTCCCGCCAGTTTTGCCCGCCATCACCCCCCTCAACTCTAACAAAAAGGTCCAATTTTGATTTTCTTCCGTCTGATTCACTCCCTACCAAGTTATATCCGTAAAAGAGAGACAAAGGGCTGCCCACTGCTGTATACGGTATATAAGTTCTGCTTTATCACAAAACTGGTATCCGTCCACCTAACAGCCCAATTTCTCTCGATAAATATATTTTATTTCTATCTCTTATTGTCCTCCTTTTTGCCTTCATTATCAGTACTATCTTCAAACTACCCTGGGTTAGCCTTCTACAAAACAATATTTTTTACATAATCGTGATTCTCTAAGCGTCGCTTACAATAAATTGGATTTCCGTTTTACAACTAAGAGTATTTGAGAGGAATTTATCTAAGGAGGGCATCAGTTGAGCAAAAATAAGTATTAGGTTTTCTTACGGTGCAGGCGAAAGCGCCGCCTGTCGAGGCATTGTAAGGAGATAGACGAGATTCCTTACTTCCTGATGGACTGGCTTTTATCCAGAAAGGATAAATCCCGGATATTGTAGGAGGAAATGCCCTGCCAACTTACAATTTTCCCAGATCATGAAATTTCATAGCAAAAATGACCTGGATGGATGGAGTGCTTTACGTTCCTCATTCCTCATTCTGGCACTAGCAGGGTGGGGCACAATAGATCTTTCAAGGTTGCACTGTATCCACTGAAAATAAAACAAACAAAAAAAACAATGACATTTAATTTTGATTCTCCTAACTATACTCGTACATTGAAGAAAAATAGTACTATTGAATAATTTATTGTAGAGATTTTATGGAGATTAATACTTTATAATCACCATTCGTGAGAAGTTTGGAGAGAATGCACATTCACAGAACAGTTGGTTAAGCAATATTAGAGGCTTAAGTGTAGAGAACAAACAGCAGTAGTGGTCCAGCAGTCCTAAACGACTCTGCTTATTCCTTCTAGTTCCCTCATAATCTCTACACGGCGCTATACGTCCAGAGAGTAAGTGCTCTCTCCCTGAGGTTGCGTAAATGGGTGGAGGAATGATGAGGTAAGAGACGCCATATATATATATACCTAAAATAGGTTGTAATGTTGAGCACCAACAGGCTGGCACTCTACAGAGAATGTACATCAGTGTGTTTCTAGTATATAGGAAAGTGTGTATTTAAGGGAACTGAGTTGGTAATACGGACACGCACACCAAGATAAGTACCATATATGTGCACAACACACAAATGCTCACACATATTGTACCAACCATTGAGTTGTGTTAAGCCGCTTACTAAAGCAGCCCGCCGTCTGCTACTGTTACCCGCTACCGCAGACACTATACTGGACATTGTTAGGTAAAGATAAACAGAATGGTTGAGAATTAATGCTGGCCGATTTCTAACAAGTTGTGCTTGTGTTAACACCTCCTCAATGTATTCATACCATAGTAGCTCCTAGCTTCTTTGCGCGCATAATGGGCTTTATCGCCTCGGCTCCTTACAGACTGTGAGTCCTATATACACTTGTTATAATATAAGCACAACTATTGTTTTAATCGATTTATAATCAGTTTAACAAATGTAGCCTATAGATGGCATCACACAAACGGCTAATTCAAATAAGTATTACCACAAAAACATCGCTTTAGCTAATTTTAAATGCCACTTTTCGATTTTTTACAAAATATACTTTATATTTCATAAAAATCTGAAGACAAGAAGTGCTTTAAATACCGATATGTTAGCTATCAATTAAACATAGATACCTCTTTTATCGAATTAATTTACTTCCGCATTCATTGTTGGTGATATTGCGCCTGTAATGTTGACATTTCTCTCAAATACACATATGTAGTCTCTTTTTGAAAAGCATTTCATGCAGTTTAGATCGATGCGAGATATTGTGAGTCAAAGTTGTTGACGTGGGTGGAGATGTGATTGATAACTTCAGCTTCCAAAATACATTCCCACAACATCTCAAAGTTGTCTCAAATAAAGTGTATTAGAACAGACTTGACCGAAGTTTCATAGAGCTTTCAACATAAATATTTCGTAACGAAATATTGAGAATACAAATTTTTTCATTTAAAAGTGAAATAATTTAAATTTCACAAGCCTAAACTTCAACACTCTTGCATACAAATTGACATTTTTTTTTAAATTGTTCTTTCTTATTTTGGGTAGAGTAACATACAGATCCATATCATATGGAAGCAAGAGACGCCTGAGTACCTTCCCACTATCGCTCCAATCTCCCCCAAAATCCTCTTCCCATCATTTTCTCCTCTGCTCTACCCAGCCATCACTACCGAGGTCTGCAGAATATTTAGGTAAATAATTGGTAATTCATGTCCAAATTTCCGGCACCAGTATTCCTATTTTTTATTGGCCTTGTGGTGTCACCAGGCATGGTTAAATTACAACACAGTATTAAGATGAACAATCTTTTTATTTTTTAACTCACACGGTTACACATTGATATTTATTATTATTATTATTCTACTAGAAAGTTATAGCAATCGATACCTACTAATCGATGTAGCTGAACATACTACAGTACTCCCCTCCTAGGAGGAAAGGAGTGACAAAAACAGAAAAAAAGTATCAATAAGGTTCGTAATCGGCAAAGTTAGCAGGAAAATGGATCGTACGTCCGCTTCGGGTATGAATAGACGTTTTGCGATCCTTCGGCCTTGAAGCAGCATCTGGCAGGACTGTCTGAGTCTCCTTCTTGCCCGTGCGTCAGGCCGGAGCATTATCTGGATCGCTGATTGTGTGGTCGGTAAGCAAGAAGCCAGGCTTCAACCTGTCTATAAATATCTTCTCTGTGACGATCGCCCAAATCCACCAAAAAGTATTTGTCGAGAGTATTGAGTACCTTAAATGGGCCATCGTAGGTTGGCTCGAGTGGTGTTCTGACGCGGTCGACGCGAATAAAAACGTGCGAAGAATCCTTCAAAGCTGGATGGATGAAAGTTCGACCCTAATGGCATTAGGAGCCTGACATGGTCGTATCTCTTGTAACACACGTCGTAGCCGATTGATGTATGAAGTCGCGTCGAGAGAAGTGTCTTCTTTACTTGGTTCGAAGAATTCACCTGGTATGCGAATAGCTGTTCCGTATGTAAATTCAATATTAACTCTGGGAGTTGTGGTCATATGGCGTCTAATATAACTGTATGCCCACAATATAAAAAAAAAACAAACTTTAAAACAACTAGTGGGTGCAAATAATATCTCCTACCTGGACGCAAAAAAGTTCTTAGATAATAATTCATTTGCCGCATTAGCGGGTAAAGAGGCCTCCATTTTGGATAACCTAAAGGGATTCCCTTTATTGACAAAAAGTGATTTAAATAACGGCCGACCATTTGCATCCACTATTTCGTACAAGAGAGCCACAAAGAGGAATAGAAATGTACTGTCCTCCAGTTTCGACAAAAATATTATAAAAGAGCTATTAATTCAGCCTACTGTGAAAAAAAATATACCGGGCGGGTTAGTGCCCCAAAATCCATACCGTCCCTCAGAAATGAAGAAGACGATTAAATCTCTCCAAAATGAACCAAACTTAGACACTTTATATGAAGCAGTATATTCTATTTTAAAGAGTATGAATACAACAGAACTGAAAGAAATATCAGACGACAAGTTAAAATTAATCATTAGGGATAGAGTAATAAATCTGAACGAAGCTATGTAAAGTTCTCTAAATCTAAATAAAAATAAGTTTTATTTTCATTACAGGTATATCTGTACATTAGTTTCCATAAGTATCAAACATGTTAACGAAACTGTCGTATAATTGTGTTAATATTATTGTAGGTACACAGTTATACAAATATTATTACACACTGACATACAGACTGACGAAGGCACTGTATAATATAATTCTTGTTAATGTGTATGCGTGCAAACGCGTGAGTGAATGTATAAAATTTACTTTTATTACTTTCTCTTACTCCTAGTAAGAGGAAGTATTGTAATCGTGTCAAATTTTCGATTTCGAGTTTTCACCGGAAATATCCGTTTTGAGGTCCCCTGAATCCAAAAAAGTGGTTTTTAGCAAATGGTCTGTGTGTGTGTGTGTGTGTCTGGGTGTGTGTGTATGTGAACAGTATAGCTCAAAAACGATAAACCGTAGAAAGTTGAAACTTGATATTCCGTCTAGGTATCAGCATGGCATCTGACAGTGGGTCATCTGTCAAAATTCCTCAACCGGAAGTACCACTTTACTTATTGGTTCTTTTACTTTTTTGCGTTTTCTCAAAAATGGCTCCAACGATTTTCTTCAAACTTGGTATATCAACTACACATACAAAGAGCTGCAACTTTTATTTGAAACATTTCTCTGGAAAAATTCATTTAAGGGCAGTTAAGGGGAGGGTGGGGTTAGGTTTTCATCTAAAGTGCTATTTCAGTTTAATTAAACAATTCTATCATCTGAATAATGTTAATTAAAATTAATAGTTGTTGAAATTCGAGTTTGATAAAAATCGGATGACCGGAAGTGCGTTACTTTACCACTTTACTAAATGATTTTTTCACTTTTTCACGATTTCTCAAAAATGGCTCCGACGATTTTCTTTAAACTTGCTATATGAACTACTCATCAAAGAGCTACAACTTTTATTTGAAACATTTCTCTGGAAAAATTCATTTAAGGGCAGTTATGGTGAAGGGGTGAGGTTAGGTTTTTATCTAAAGTGCTATTTCAGTTTATTAAACAATTCTATCATCTAAATAATGTTAATTAGAATTAAATACGTTGTTGAAATTCCGAGTTTGATAAAAATCGGATGACCGGAAGGTGCGTTTACTTTACCACTTTACTAAATGATTTTTTCACGATTTTCTCAAAAATGGCTCAGACGATTTTCTTTAAACTTGTTATATTAACTACTCATACAAAGAGCTACAACTTTTATTTAAAACATTTCTCTAGGAAAATTCATTTAATGGCCCTTTTAGGGGAGGGGTGGGGTTATGTTTTTCTCTTAAGTGCGATCATAGTTGATTATACAATTCTATCATCCAAACAAAATTAATTAGAAATAAATGGATGACCAAAATTCCGAGTTTCAAGGAAATTAGAGAAACCGGAAGTGCACTTTTACTGAACGGTTTTTTCAGTTTTCGTCGTATTTGAATTAATTTGGTACATAAACTATAAATTTTGTCAATTATACTTTTGATAACTGGAGTAAGAGAAAGTTGTGTGAGTGTTTCACACCAGATTTTTTTGATTCAAGGGACCTCAAAATGGATATTTCCCGTGAAAACTCCGATATCGAAAATTTTGGACACAATTACAATACTTCCTCTTACTAGCAGTAAGAGAAAGTAAAAATTCTCCATTTATTTAAAAACGAGCAATTGTGCATTTAAATATGTTAAAATCGAGCAGATGTATTTTTGCTCTTATCCTGGGCCACTTTTTTACTTTCTCTTACTCCTAGTAAGAGGAAGTATTGTAATCGTGTCAAATTTTCGGTATCGGGTTTTCACCGGAAATATCCGTTTTGAGGTCCCCTGAGTCCAGAAAAGTGGTTTTTAGCAAATGGTCTGTGTGTGTGTGTGTGTGTGTGTGTGTGTGTGTGTGTGGATCGTCTGTGTGTGTGTATGTAAGTATGTGAACAGCATAGCTCAAAAACGAAAAACCGTAGAAAGTTGAAACTTCATATTCCGTTTAAGTATCACCATGGGATCTGACACTATGTTATCTGTCAAAATTTCTCAACCGGAAGTACCACTTTACTAGTTGGATTTTTTACTTTTTTGCGATTTTCTCAAAAATGGCTACGACGATTTTCTTTAAACAGGAAACATCAACCACACTACAAAGAGCTACAACTTTTATTTGAAACACACTTTCGCCGGGCAAATGCATTCAAGGGCACTTTTTGGGGGAGGGGTGGGGTTAGGTTTTCATCTAAAGTGCTATTTCAGTTTATTAGACAATTCTGTCATCTAAATAATGTTAATTAGAATTAAATATGTTGTTGAAATTCCGAGTTTGAAAAAATCGGATAACCGGAAGTGCGTTTACTTTACCACTTTACTAAATGATTTATTCACTTTTTCGCAATTTTCTCAAAAATGGCTCGACGATTTTTTTGAAACTTCGTATATAAACTAAACATGCAAAGATCTACAACTTTTATTTAAAACATTTCTCTGGGAAAATTCTTTTAAGGGCACTTTTAGGGGAGGGGTGGGGTTAGATTTTCATCAAAGTGCTATCCTAGTTGATTATACAATTCTATCATCCAAACATAATTAATTAAAAATAAATAGATGGCTGAAATTCCGAGTTTCAAGAAAATTAGTAAACCGGAAGTGCGCTTTTACTGAACAGTTTTTTCATTTTTCGACGAATTTCATTAAATTTGGTACACAAACTATAAAATTTGTCAATTATAATTTTGAGAACTGGAGTAAGAGAAAGTTGTGTGAGTGTTTCACACCAGATTTTTTTTTATAGATTTAGGTGAGTCTGAGAATTTAGGTATGTACATATGTGCGTGTGTATATATCCACTTCTGTTTGTTTGTCTGTATATGTTCATACGTAGATAAGTATAGTAGTGAACCGTGTATATATAAGATTTTAACTCCTTTGTTTTTAATAGTACAGTGTAGATATTATTTATTTATTTATTTATATATTTTCTGTAACAAATTTGAACAAATTTAGAATTTTACAATGGAACTCTAGATCTGCCGTCTCTAACAAGGGGAGTCTGGAATCTGCCTGCAGAACGAGAACATAAATTTAGCGATTTTGAGTGAGACCTGGTTCAAACCAAAATCAATTATAGAATTTTCAGATTATAATATAATTAGAAAGGACCGGAGAGATGGTAAGGGAGGTACTGCAATATTAATTAAAAATAATATACCATATAAAGAAATAAACAATTTGTACAAAATAAATAATTTGATGGCAGTCTGTGTTAAAATCCCGTTTTTAAATATTGAGTAAAGTATAATCTCTATATATAATAACCCAAAAAATAATATAACCTATCGTGGATGAACGCATTCTTTCAAAGTTTATCCCCACCTTCATAGTAGCTGGTGATTATAGTGTGCACTGTCAAGCATTCGGTTCCAGTTACACGGAAACCAAAGGACGCTTCTTGTTAGAAGCTGTCCAAGATAACAATTTAGCTTATTTAAACGACGGTTTCCTCACTCTGATAAATAATATAAAGCAAAAAAATAATCAGCAAAGATCTAACAATTTGTACTTCCCAATTAGGGAAATAACTGACAGCAAATATGAAAAACATGTTATTGGAACCATTCACTATATACGAATTAAAGAGAGCTATTGAAAGTCACGCTAATACTGCTCCAGGAATGGACCAAATACATTATCCAATGATTTTTTATCTCCCATTAGCTGCTATACACAAATTATTGCAACTGTATAATGAAATGTGGTCTAAAGGGAATATCCACAGCAGTGGAGAAATTACTTAATCAGCCCTTTATTGAAAGCAAACAAGAGCCGGGACCATTGTGACTCATACCGGCCAATCTCGTTATCGTCGGGCGTCTTGAAAACGTTCGAAAGAATGATAAAATATAAGTTGGAATGGTAGTTAGAGCCTAACGGATTGTTACCCGATAGTCAATGTGGATTTAAAAAGGGCAAATCGGTGCACGATGGTCAAGTTGAATTGGTTACAGACATCTATTTGGGTTTCACCACAAATAGTGTAACGCTACCATTGTTTTTAGATTTTAGCTCTGCCTATGACTCCGTTCAATGCCCAATTCTAGTTAAGAAGATGAAGGCTTTAAACCTCCGTAATAAATTTATTAAGAATATAATTAAATTAATTTCGGATAGATACATTTATTTCAAAATAAACAACTTCGTAGAGGGTCCTCAGGTTACTCAGATAGGTTTACCGCAGGGGAGTATTTTAAGTCCAATTCTCTACTCAATCTACGTCGCGGATATTGAGTCTGATGTTCTCAGAATAGTAACTGAACAGATGCCGCCTCCAATATGCGGACGACGTTGTCATATATATAACAAAAAACACTTTCGAGGAATGTAAAACGGTACTCGAAAAAGTTTTAGAAAATTTAAATAATTGGACCTTTGTGAATGGTTTGTCATTGTCAGAAACAAAATCAGTCATTTGCCCTTTTACCAGAAAGAGGAGATTAGGTCCACCTGATAATTATCGAAATGGCAGTTTCCATGTAAACTTTCCGCCAAATTTTTAGGGATCACACTGGATAAAATCCTTAATTGGAAAAAGCATATCGAAAATGTTAAATTCAAGGCTGAGAAATATTTTAAAATTTCCCATAGGATGTGTGGAGCGGACCCAGACGTGCCCCTTATGTTCTACAGGGCGACAATAAGAGCGGTACTGGACTATGGGTGTTTCCTGTATGGTCAGGCAAGCAAGTCTATACTTACACCCCTTGAAATTTTACAAAATAAATGTTTGAGACTTTGTTTGGGGTTTCTAAATAGTGCTCCTATAGACGTAATGTTCGCGGAAGCTTGTGAACTGCCCCTCATTTATAGAATGCAGGTATTGTCCGACAGGTATGTGCTAAAAATGTTAGGTGGCAATATGGGAATTTACAACCAAATCTGCCAACCGAACACTATAGTCCTTACCCATAGATATTGGTTAAAAAAGAATGCCCATCCTTTTACGGAAAGTTTTATTAGAATTTCTGCCTTTAGAAAAAATGTATGCACTCAAATTAATTTGCCTATGTACACATTGAAATACGAATACCTTTTAAGTGAAATAAAGGTTAATACTTCCTTTGACTTGAATATTGTACCGGAAGGTATGAGGAATACGGCACTAGCACATTACCTTTCCACTCATTATCCGGGAACATATTGTTTATACACAGACGGATCAAAAATTAATAACAAAGTCGGAAACGCCGTATACGATCCGCTTCGCAATTATTTTATGATTGTTAAGCTAGATGATAATGCGTCCGTGCATACAGCTGAACTGATTGCAATTCTGATGTCCCTAAAATACATAAATACTCTGAACGGGAAGAAATACTTCATACTGAGTGACAGCAAGAGCGCTTTGCACAAATTATTACATTTAGACAACATTCAGGTTTAAACCATATTATTGCTGAAATAGTTGGGCTTGTAGCCCTTCTTAAAGAGAAAGAAGTATGCATAAATTTTGTTTGGGTAAGAGGTCATTGTGGTGTTAAGGCAAATGAAACTGTCGACACGACACACTGGCGAGGGAAGCCACTGTACAGGGAGAAAGAGAAGATTATAAACTACCATTTACCGATATAAGGGGCTTAATTACAAAAATGGCAGACTATAGTAATGGCATCAAAGGTTTATTTTATAAGAATTATGTGCAGAAATTACCTAAACCCCCTTGGTTTAATGGAATCGGTATCAGTAAAAGTAAAGCCTCAGCAATTTGCAGGTCGAACCACGCAATTGGTGGGTCATATCTGCACAGAATTAATAAAAGATCTTCCCCTTTGTGCGCAAAATTTAAGGAAGAAGAAGATTTTAAGCATGTAGTAATGATCTGTCCACTTTATAAAAAGAAAGAAACGAAATGTTAGACAAACTTTACAAGTATTTAGATGCCCCTTTTCAATATGTAGAGATATTATTTTCTAGCAACATCTATGTGCTGAAATCTTTGGTAGAAATGACCAGTAAATATAAATGTAGTTAAAAGTTATACCTGACGTGAATGAATGGATGATTTATGATTGGAGAATGATTATAGTGTTATCATAGGTTAAGGCTCGAGGATGGTAGGAATATCGAGTACGCCATCCATTTTCAATAGGTGTATCTAAAAAAGAAAAGTTTGTATATAACTTTCACAGGATGTGTATAGTTGCTGGATGAATGTAAAGAGTGTGTATTTAAAAGTGTGAATGATACTAGGATGGTGGTAACCCCATCCAGAGGTATGTATAATGTGACTAGTGAAGTATATGTATATATTGGGTGTATATGAAGGCTTGTAAATTTGTATATATTTGTGGTATATGCAATTATATTTTGTGTATATGTACGTGTAAATATGTATATATATGGGTATAAGCTCACACGAGTATATTTATTTATTTATTTATTTATGGAGAGTAAATGTAGGTTTAGCGAGTTAATTCAGATGTTCAGATGTATCAGTATGAATGTATTTATGAGAATAAATGTAATTATTGGCATGAATGTGTTCGCTTAGTCATGTATGCATGTTTTGTATGATTCAGGTGAGGGGGACCAATGCCGGCCAGACGTGGCGACTTCTGGTCGTGCGGACCGTCTTTCTGCACGATGTACATAATGTAAATATTGTACATAAATGGGAACCACCGCTATCGGTGGGCGGGCTGAGCCGCGATTGGCACCTCAGCATCGTATGAGTGTGTAGTATGAATGTGTTGAATGGGATAACAAAGACGCTTTAATTTAGGCAAGAGGTACAACTTTTAGTAAGAGATTAAATTTTATTAGAAGGTAATAAACAGAATCACACATAGATGGTGCTGGCTGCATGGCGAAAGCCAATGCAAAAGAAAAAATCTGTGTTAGATTTAGTCTCGGATCGGTTTCACGACTGTGATATTGTACTTTGTAAGCGTCTAATCCCATCAATATCCGCCTTCATTTCGGCTAGTTGGCGAGATAGGCTTTCTGCGCTTTGATTTATGTGCGACAAGGTAGACGTTATTTCTTGGCAAATAGAAGCGGTACCTACAGGATTGTTCTTTGAAACAGAGGCAATTGCAGTTATTTCAATAATTTTATCAGCCATGGAGGCTAATGTAGTTACGTCATTATCCCTGATAGATAAAATAGCTTTTACCTGCTGTGGTAGACGCTGTAGCCTCATAGATTTCAATAGGTCATTTCCCACCTACTGCCACCGCGATCCCTCATTTGTCTAAGGAGCTGAGACGGAGTTTTGTCACCTACCTCAACCTCAGTGAGTAATCTCTGGAGGTTTTTTCTTCACTGTCTGCGAACGCTTTAATTAAGGCTGTTTTTATCGCGGGGTAGTTATCCTTATTCGGAGGATGGTTATTATGTCACTCACTTGTTCTAACAGTCACAATCAAGTGTACTTACAACATAGCGATACTTCGTAATGTCCCTGGTGATGTCGCTTAGGGCAAAATTCGATTCGATTTGGCTAAACCATAAATGAGTTTTCTTCCCCCAAAAAGGGGAAATTTTTACAGCCACTCTCGACACTTCGGCACTTACTATGTTCATTTTGCTATCGGGGTCACCAATTGTGGTATCACCAGGCATGGTTAAATTACAACACAGTATTAAGATGAACAATCTTTTAATTTTTTAACACACACGGTTACACATCTGATATTTATTATTATTATTCTATTAGAAAGTTATAGCAATCGATACCTACAAATCGGTGTAGCTAAACACACTGCAGCCTATAATTTAAATTAGCTACTTTATTTAAAATAATTCTATAATTTAAAACTTTAATACTTCAAAAAAATATTTAAAACAATGTTTTATTTGTTTGTTGACAGTTGATGTGGAACTAGGCGAGGAAGCAATAGTGACGGAAGTCGGTGTGGGGGCAGCGTGGCCGCCTCCAGGGGCAGAACATCTCCAGCTCAGCATGACACTGCTCACCCACCACAATCACGACAATGAAAATGGTAAGTTCATGTTTCTGTTTCACTAAATATTGTTATGTGTTTCAATTGTTCTATCACCTGAACAAAGCAAGTCAGAAATGGACAAAAAATGTTCATTCAGTAGTTGAACTTGAGCGAGAAAATATCTTAAGTAAAGTAAATTAGAGTAAGACTTGTTTGTGAAGGTATTCGATAGATTGTTACTACATACAAAGAGCCAGAAAGAGGCAGTGGGGTTTTGAAGTTGTGTTTCCTAATTGAACTAAGGCGAATCTTGGCCGGCTCAATTACATCAATTACATTCAATGGAAAGAACAAGTTGAGCTTTTTCTTACAGCCAATTAGCTTTAGTTTCGCATCTCGCTTGTTTGGCCAGTTAATAACTTTTGGTGGCTTTTTCTGTTTTTTTATATCGATTTTTATTATATCTTTATTGGTGTTATAATATCTGTACCTATGTATATGGAATGAATATCCAGTTGTTTCTCTGCAAGAAATAACGCGCTAGATGTCAAATTTTGAAATTAGGTTTCAGCGGAAATACATATTTTGAGGTCACCTCATTTTGAAAAAAAAGTGGCATTTTTGTTTTCTCCTCAACAGTAGCCCCCCCCCCCCATTGAGAGGAATATATTTTCATAATGCATCTTATTACATATATTGCACACACTGCAATGCACAACATTAAACAAATATTATATTTACAGGATTAATAATGACAGTTTAGGCAGATGACAAATAAAAAACTCAATTACATATAAAAGTTTAGTATAAAAAGTGGTAATACTTCTTTTTATTGTCAGCATTATTTTTATACTCACCAAGAGTAAATGGTTACATTTATGGCTACGTGGATAATATGTATTAGATTTACTAGGGAATGTAATTCAATAGAATTAGATAGTCTGAGAGAATTTTAAAATTCGCACTGACAAAGTGATCACTGAGTGGTTAAAGGACCTTGGACTCATGCAGTAATATATTAGTTTCATTATTATTTAGCAATATAAGTTTCATTCTTCTGATTGAAGCGATAAGAAAACTGGGTAAGAGAAAATGCTCCACTGTTCTGGATTACCGAGGAACCTACAATATGATCTGCAATTATGCGGTGTAAAATGCCTTATCTTGTAATGACTCAGAACTTGGGTGTGTTTGTAGGTGAATTGAACTGAAGCCGTCTTCTACACTACTGGTAGTGGTGGCCCATTGTTTTGGTTCCATTCATCAGCTAGACTTCTGCCTGTAAACAATTTTATTTAAGACAGTGGAATTTTATCATTGCAGAAAGTTAAGTAGCAAATTTAGATTGTTCTTTGGCTAACTATACAGCCATCTCGTTTCTTGATGAGATCTCGCTCAAGAGAAATGAACTGTCCAAGCTAACTCCTCGGTTAGATGAAACAATTTCCTTGTAGCTTTCATCACGAGTGGTAGATTAGTGCTTAGATTCTTCAACGAGTCAAGTGTAACTTGGCTGGCAATTTATTATGCAGCAGATTTGCTTTATGTTCCTCTCGAATTTCTTCAAGTACGCCAAGCCATGCCAGTAGCCAGTTTCACTATCTGATTGGTAGAAGAATGAGGACGTATTAAGCCAATAACTGCTTGACCTGTTCAATGGATGCCTGAGATTGGGATACTTTCCCACTCAATGGAAAACAGGGCTAGTAGCGTAGTTAGGAGAGAGCTGGCGCAGGGGCTATGATACTAGTCTTGGGGGTTGCAAGAGCGCTGCTGCCATCATCCAATCTGATGACCTTAATTTAAGAACTCACCCAAATCAATGAGCTTAATTCAAAGCTGACGTCATCACATCATCCAAATCGATGGCTATTAAATTATAAATATATAAATAAATTATAAATATAAATAAATTATAAATTAAATTATAAATAATTAAATTATAAATATCAATAAATTATAAATAATTAAATAAAATGAAATAAAAAAGTTGTTTAACCTGGAATCGAACCTTAATTGTTGAGTCAGAAGACGGCAATGCAAACCACTAGACCAAAGCGGTCACTTAGTTCATAGTAGTAAATTATCATATATAAGTATGAGACCCTTGGGAACATATCTTTTTTATTATTTCACATTAGTTAACAACAATTATAGGTGATTATAGGGCATTTTTAACATATCTTTTAATAATTGATAGACAATTGAAATGGTGATTATGTAATTGATATATCTACACAATAAACATTATTACCAATGTGGGTGGGAGAACAAAAAATTAATAAGTTACAAAACAACAAGCAAACTAATGGTGAATATGTGGCATATCTAAAACACAACGTTAAAAAAACATTACATAACAAACTAATTAAGTTAAAAACTAGAATAAGGAGACAAGTTAATTAACATATCTGCAATCCCTTCCACCAAAATATTAATAGCATAGATTGAGTGTGAGTCACATAATGGTGATTCTTTGTGTTGGAATAAGGTAAAAAAAAACAACCTAATTGAATATCATAAACGCCGCAGGTATGTTAAATACCCGAAGTCTAACAAACCAAATATATTAACATATCTTTAATAAATAACCCTTTTGATGCAATTACTTAACCTAACATTTTAAACATACATAGGCTGAGGTAAATTTTACATACCTTTTAAGTTGGTGTATAGCTCATGGTGATTGAATAAACACCTCTATTGATGTAATTACATGGCATTTAGTGAATATGTGAGAAAAGTGTAATATAAATGTTTAAACGTACCCTATAAACATCACTATACCACATAATGGAGGTGGGGAAATAATACAAATAAACTGACATATCTAAAACACAACATTATATGGCAAACTAATTGAGTTAAAACTAATGATGATTGAATAAAGTAATAAAATCTTCCACCAAACAATTTATAACATAGATTGTGAGTCACATAATGTAAAACAAGGTGTAGCAATTTAATAAAAAGGTGATTATATGAGAATAGACAAATAAATTAAAACACATCATCATAGACACACAAAAACAAACAAACTAGTGGTAATTATGTATGTGAAAACATCTTAAACATAAAAAAGAATGTAAGAATAGTGGGGGGGAAAACAAACACAACATTTACTTAAACGCAAATAAAATTAAATCATTGTATATAGCAAACTAATTGAGGTATAAGTAAAACAAAATGGTTTACAAGGTATTTTAACATTATTTAACAACAATTTAATAAAAAAAGGTGATTATATGAGAATAGACAAATAAATTAAAAACACATCATCATAGACACACAAAAACAAACAAACTAGTGGTAATTATGTATGTGAAAACATCTTAAACATAAAAAAGAATGTAAGAATAGTGGGGGGAAAACAAACACAACATTTACTTAAGCGCAAATAAAATTAAATCATTGTATATAGCAAACTAATTGAGGTATAAGTAAAACAATATGGTTTACAAGGTATTTTAACATTATTTAACAACAATTTAATAAAAAAAGGCGATTATATGAGAATAGACAAATAAATTAAAACACATCATCATAGACACACAAAAACAAACAAACTAGTGGTAATTATGTATGTGAAAACATCTTAAACATAAAAAAGAATGTAAGAATAGTGGGGGGAAAACAAACACAACATTTACTTAAGCGTAAATAAAATTAAATCATTATATATAGCAAACTAATTGAGGTATAAGTAAAACAAAATGGTTTACAAGGTATTTTAACATTATTTAACAACAATTTAATAAAAAAAGGCGATTATATGAGAATAGACAAATAAATTAAAAACACATCATCATAGACACACAAAAACAAACAAACTAGTGGTAATTATGTATGTGAAAACATCTTAAACATAAAAAAGAATGTAAGAATAGTGGGGGGAAAACAAACACAACATTTACTTAAGCGCAAATAAAATTAAATCATTGTATATAGCAAACTAATTGAGGTATAAGTAAAACAAAATGGTTTACAAGGTATTTTAACATTATTTAACAACAATTTAATAAAAAAAGGCGATTATATGAGAATAGACAAATAAATTAAAAACACATCATCATAGACACACAAAAACAAACAAACTAGTGGTAATTATGTATGTGAAAACATCTTAAACATAAAAAGAATGTAAGAATAGTGGGGGGAAACAAACACAACATTTACTTAAGTGCAAATAAAATTAAATCATTATATATAGCAAACTAATTGAGGTATAAGTAAAACAAATGGTTTATTTAAAATATCTTAAGACATAAAAATAAAAAAAGAATGTAATTATATGACAATAAGGTAAAACAAGTAAAAATTGACATATCTAAAAACACAATATTCATTATATATAGCAAAACTAATTGAGATATAAGTAAAAACAAATGATTTATTTAAAACATCTTAAGACATAAAAATAAAAAAGAATATAATTATATGACAATAAGGTAAAACAAGTAAAAATTGACATATCTGACCAAAGCGGTCACTTAGTTCATAGTTGTAAAATGTCATATACACACCTCGGGAGGATATAAAACAAGGTAGTTTAACATTTTTTCACATTAGGTGATTATAGGGCATTTAACATATCTTTTAATAATTGATATATATATGGTGGGGTGGGGGGAACAAAAAATAAATAATTTATTTGGGTGTTATTTAACAACATGATACATAGCAAAAACTGATTATGTGAGAATAATGTGAAAAATAAATATAAGTTATATTAAACAACATCTTAAGACATAAAAATAAAAAATAGAATGTAATTATATGACAATAAGGTAAAACAAGTAAAAATTGTCATATCTAAAAACACAATATTCATTATATATAGCAAACTAATTGAGATAATACAAATGGTATATTTAAAAAAACACAGCAAAATAATCATTATATATAGCAATTGAGGTATAAACTAATGACAAATATGTGAGGTGAAAAATGAAACATCTTAAGACATTTGCGATTACAGTAAGAACACAAAGTAAACTATTGGTTGGGCAGCATATATTAACATCATTTTCAATAAAAATGACACCTTTCAACCTCTATGTGTGTTTAAATGTTATATATTAGAAGTAAAACGTCTTAAACATAAAAAAGAATGTAATTATGTGAGAATATTAATTGGTGGTTGGGGGACGGCGTATATATTAATCTATTTAACATCATGTTTAAAAAAAAAAAATGACACCTTATACAAACACCTCTATTGATACAATTATAGAACATGTGTGTTTAAATGTTATATATATTAGAAGTTAAACAATTGGTTTATTTAAAACATCTTGAGACATTGGTGATTATGGTGGGGGGTAAAAATAAACAGTTAATTTTACATATCTTTTAAGTTGGTGTTAGAGCCTAAATAATAGCTCATGGTGATTGAATAAACACCTATATTGATGTAATTACATGGCATTTAGTGAATATGTGAGAAAAGTGTAATATAAATGCTTAAACGTACCCTATAAACGTCACGATACCACATAATGGAGGCGAGAATAAGGTAGAAATAATACATATTAATTGACATAACTAAAACACAACATTTTAAAGAAATAATACAAATTAATTGACATAACTAAAACACAACATTTTAATATTAAAAAACATTATATATATCAAGCTAATGGCAATTATGTGAGATGAAAAAAAATAATGCAAGGTAATTGGCATATTTAAAACATCTTAAACATAAAAAAAGAATGTAATTATATAAGAATAGTGGGGGAAAATAAAAACACAACATTTTCTTAGGCGCAAATAAAATTAAATCATTATATATAGCAAACTAATGTTTTTTGATACAAGTACTTAACCTAACATTTTAAAAATACAGAAATATTAAGATTGATAGGCTGAGGTAAATTTTACATATCTTTTAAGTTGGTGTTAGTTTAAATAATAGCTCATGGCGATTGAATAAACCTTGCAAACGACGTAATTACATGGCATTTAGTGAATATGTGAGAAAAGTGGCCTAAACGTCACAGAAAACACAGCATTTTCTTAGATTCAAATAATACAAAATGACATAACTAAAACGCAACATTATATATAACAAGGGCGAAAAAATAATACAAAATGGTATATGTAAAACGTCTTAAACATAAAAAAGAATGTAAGAATAGTGGGGGAAAAATAGAAAAACAGCATTTTCTTAGGCATAAATAAAACTAAATCAATATACATAGCAAACTAATTGAGGTATAAATAATACAAATGGTATATTTAAAAAACACAACATCATAGACACATAAAAATATTAAAATAATCATTATATATAGAACCAATTGAGGTATTAAAGCTAATGACAATTATATGAGAATAGGGTGAAATTAAAAACATGAAAATTGATATATCTAAACACACAACATTTTCTTAGGAGCAAATAAAAGTAAATCATTATATATAGCAAACTAATGGTAATTATGTGAGAATAGGGTAAACCAACTTATTATTCCATTTAACATTATCTAACACCATTTTATACACAAAAATATTAAAATCATGCCAATTTAGGTAAAGAACTAATGGCAATGTTATGAGAATAAGTAAAGTATTATTCTGCACACAAATATTTAACACTAATTTAAACATACAAAATAATAAGATTGAATAAACTACTGGTGGGGGTAAAAAAAAGATAATTGTACATACCTATTAAGTTGGTGTTACATTTTAAACTAAAACGTTATAAATAATAGCAAACTAATTGAGATAATACAAATGGTATATTAAAAAAAAACACAGCCAAATAATCATTATATATAGCAATTGAGGCATAAACTAATGACAAATATGTGAGGTGAAAAATAAAACAAAATGGTATACCATCTTAGCCACAAATAATATTAGAACGTTATATGGCAAACTAATGGGCAATTATGTGAGTGAAGATTAATTGGTGGTGGGGGACAGCATATATTAATCCATTTAACATCATTTTCAATAAAAATGGCACCTTGTAACCTCTATGTGTGTTTAAATGTTGTACATATTAGAAGTAAAACATCTTAAGACATTGGTGATTACAGTAAGAACACAAAAGTAAACTATTGGTTGGACAGCATATATTAATCTATTTAACATCATGTTTCAAAAAAATGACACCTTATACAAACACCTCTATTGATGCAATTATAAGAACATGTGTGTTTAAATGTTATATATTAGGTACAAATAATATTAAAGAAATCATTATATACGGCAATTGAGGCATTAAAAGCTATTTATCTTGTTAGAAATAGCAATTGAGTGAATCATATAAGATAAAGTCGGGGAATCATAATTTAAGTATTAATTATATAAGTATTAATTATTTAAACACATGTGATATTGATTTTTGTTAGTTGGCTTAAGTTGTGCAGTTGTTTTAAGTTGTGCAATGCTAATACTTAAACGGGACTTTATGTTAGGTGTGAGATGCGGCTTTTACATAAGAAAGAGGCGTTTAACGATATTACTATGTACGAAATAAAAGGTTAAGTTAGAAGCAGTAATTCTGGGTGTTAAAATTATTTCAATAAATTTATAATCTTATTTTTAAAATAAAAATATATTATTATTTTACTTTTTTAATTTTTATGCTGTTTTTTGATTTTACTTATACTGGTTAATTTTAATTAATTTGAACCATTTACACAGCCAATAGTGTTTATTTCATTAGTTGAATTCCAACGTTTCGTGCACTTAACGTGCCATTATCAAGGAGTACATTTTTTACATTCTGAAAATAATTTTTATATATATACCTATTACATATATGTTAAATTAGGTTTACAACGTTTCTATTGAATTCCATCACACTAATTACCTTATAGATTATTGTATTGGTTGAGAGGCTTCGTCCATGATTAAAAATTATTTTTAAATTTTTTTTATTTTTATCCATATATCCTTATTTTATGCTAAAAATTTTTTAACTCAAAGAGTCTTGTCCGTATTGAATATTTATTTAAATATGCTGTCGATTTGTAATTAGCCTCAGTATGTAGGAGCACCACGTGGTTGCTTTATGGAAAATTAGTTCTGTCTGTATTACTTATGATTAGGAAATTACCATGGCCTGTAGACAGGAGTAAAGTTAAATATTATTATTTTATATATTTGGTTAATTGTGTAATATGACTTTTAATTTTAAAGAGACAAACTTACTGAGAATAGTACTACACCCTGCTATGATCAGCTCTCGTGGTGGACTAACTGAAGAGAGCCGTGTTCTATAATTAGACGAATGTGTGTTCGTTCTACTGGTCAGTATTATATATCTTTTGAATATATTTAATTGTGGGATATTTTGCATGTTAATTTTACGTGTATAATTATTATTAAGCTTAAATATGTGATGTAATAATTATTATTGTAAAAATTTTTTTTAATATATATTTGCGAAGAATTAGATTTTATTTTGTGTCACCTGTAACATGTGAAGGTTATATGTTATTAGGTTAGCTGTTTTAAGTTATATTTATGAATTGTTTTATCAATTTAATTGCACCATCATACATTGATACTTGAGAACACTCTTTTCTGTCATTTATTAATTTATCTAAATTGGTAGCGATATGTATCGCCTCCAGCATTTTCCTTTTATTTGTGTTCCTTTCCTTGTCAAGTATCAATGGATTGTTAAAATCAAAATTATGATTTGTTAGTCTATGATGTTTCATTAGTGATGTCTCAGTTTGAGACTTGCTGGAGAGAGATTTAATGTGTTGGTCTATTCTTGTGTTGAGAAAGTTTTTTGTGTGTCCCACATATTTTTTACCACATTCGCAATTTAGGCAGTACACAATTCCAGTTTGCTGTTTCACAGTTATTTTGTCTTTAAGCGGAGGTAAGAACGATTTTATTTTATTATTCATTGTGTTGGTATATTTGATTTCATTAATATTAAATTTCTGAAAGATTCTAGTGATTTTTTTAGTGATGTGTGGAATATATGTTAATGCAAAATAATTCTGGCTTAACCGTGTTTCAGCCGTGTTATTATCTAAGTGTACTGTCTCATTGTTAGAAATATGTTCAGATGTGTTTTTTTGTAGTACTGCTTGAGACCAGTTTTTTTGAACTAATTTATTCGGATATGCATTTTCTGTTAAGATTTTATTAACTTTCTCTTTTATTTCATTGTAGAATTGTGGATCAGTTAAGCTGACAGCTCTGTGTATCAAGTTTTTGGCTGAATTGAGTATTATGTGTCTCGGATGGTCTGTCATATAATTCAGGTATGTATTAGCTGTAGTTATTTTTTTGAAAAATTTTGTAGTAATTTTTGTGCCGTTTGAAATTAATGTCATGTCTAAGAAGTTGATTTCATTATTGTTCTCAATCTCAAGTGTTACTTTTATTTTTGGGTGGATGTTATTAATTTTTTGGAATAGTATTTCATTATCTTTTTTGTTTAAAACAATTAGTAAGTCGTCTATGTATTTATGTATTACCATTGGTACTATTTTTGTTTCAGTGATGCTTAAGTCTAGTATGTGGTTCATCACTATTCCAGCCAGACTGGTTGAGAGGCTTCCACCCATTGGTAATCCTGTTTTTTGCCTATATATAACGTTATTGTATGTAAAAAATGTATTTTCACAGATCAATTTTATACCTTCTAAAAATATAGATTTACTCTGAATTTTTGTGTGGTTTTTTAGTTTCTCCCAGTTCTTGTTTAGCAGTGTATATATTAAGTCTAGGGGTATACTCGGGTAGAGTGATACTACGTCATAACTGACTATGGTTTGTTCGTTAGTAATATTTATGTTTTTTATGTTATTCTTAGCTTCATATGCGTTTTTTATATCGTATTTGTTGTCTTGCGAGAGGATTTTTAAGGGATTTTTATAGAGTGTGTATTCTAGTTTTTTGAATATGGAGCCAGTGCAATCCACAATCGGTCTGATGGGGTGTCCTTCTTTATGCATTTTTATTAGTGGATACATTCTTGGCAGAATTGGATTTTTTTCTATCATAGAGCTGATCTCAGGTTTTTTATAATAATTATATTTGATAAGTTTTTTTGTGTATTTGTCTATATCTTTTTGTAATGCTTTTATAGGGTTAGTTCTAGTTTTTTTGTAAGTCTCTTTATCGTCTAAGATTAGATCCATTTTTATTTTAAGTTCGTCTTTATTAATAAAAATATATTTTTTTGTTTTGTCACTTTTTATTATGGTGATATTCTGATTAATTTTGAGAAAATTTTTTAAACATTTTGCATCTTGATTTATTGATGTATGAAATTTATCTAAGTTTAATTGTACTATTGTTTTATTGTTGTTTTTAGTGACCGCTATTTTGTTAGCTGTTATGTGTTTTTTTATATAATTTTGTATGGTTGCACTGGTTTCATTCCGTATGACATTTTTATGTGAATCGGATGTATGTATATTTGTTAATATGTTCTCTATATCAGTTATTAGTTTGATTATGTTTCTACTTTTTATTTTATTGTTAAACGGTCTGATATTAAAATTATCTCCTAGACTAATAAAGTTTATTATGCTAGTAGGTATATATTTGTTGGTTTTATTTATAACTCTATTATATTGATGTAGATTTTTGTAATATTCCAAAACGTTAAAATGTATATTCAATAAATTTGAGCTTTTTATAGTTGTTTTGTTTTTCCACACATTATTTTTTTCGTAGGGATTTTTTATTGTCCGTTTATACACCTTACTATGTTTTATATTAATACTATGGGTTTTTAGTTCAATAATGTTGGATATGTGTCTGGATATTATATTTTTTATTGCGTGTGTTATATGTGGTGCAGTTTCGTTAATCATATTAATCAAGGTATTATTCTGTTTTTTTGTTTGTTGTAATTTCCAGTATGTTTGTTTAATTTCTTTTAATAGAAGTTGTGCTGCTACTTTGTTGAAAAAATCCATGTTCTCCTTATTCTGTAAAAAAGTTTTATTGTAGTTATTTTCTAATTTTATGAGTGTTGTTAATATAAAGTTTGGTATTGTAATAGTATCTATACAGTTTTTTAGTGCTTTAAGTTTGCTAATTGTGTTTATCCTATATAGAGTCGTTTTGTACAGCTTTATGAAATTTTTTCTAAGTTGGTAATTAGTTTGTGGACTTACATTTTTTATCTCTTTAAATATGTTAAATTTAAATTGCTGAAGTCTTCTTTGAAGGTCTTTCCTTGGCTCCATTGGTTCCGCCATGTTGTATTACTTGTTTAATTTTTATGCTGTTTTTTGATTTTACTTATACTGGTTAATTTTAATTAATTTGAACCATACACAGCCAATAGTGTTTATTTCATTAGTTGAATTCCAACGTTTCGTGCACTTAACGTGCCATTATCAAGGAGTACATTTTTTACATTCTGAAAATAATTTTTTTTATATATATACCTATTACATATATGTTAAATTAGGTTTACAACGTTTCTATTGAATTCCATCACACTAATTACCTTATAGATTATTGTATTGGTCGAGAGGCTTCGTCCATGATTAAAAATTATTTTTAAATTTTTTATTTTTATTTTTATCCATATATCCTTATTTTATGCTAAAATTTTTTTTAAACTCAAAGAGTCTTGTCCAGTATTGAATATTTATTTAAATATGCTGTCGATTTGTAATTCGCCTCAGTATGTAGGAGCACCACGTGGTTGCTTTATGGAAAATTAGTTCTGTCTGTATTACTTATGATTAGGAAATTACCATGGCCTGTAGACAGGAGTAAAATTAAATATTATTATTTTATATATTTGGTTAATTGTGTAATATGACTTTTAATTTTAAAGAGACAAACTTACTGAGAATAGTACTACACCCTGCTACGATCAGCTCTCGTGGTGGACTAACTGAAGAGAGCCGTGTTCTATAATTAGACGAATGTGTGTTCGTTATACTGGTCAGTATTATATATCTTTTGAATATATTTGATTGTGGGATATTTTGCTGTTAATTTTATGTGTATAATTATTATTATGCTTAAATATGTGATGTAATAATTATTATTGTAAAAATTTTTTTATATATATTTGCGAAGAATTAAATTTATTTTGTGTCACCTGTAACATGTGAAGGTTATATGTTATTAGGTTAGCTGTTTTAAGTTATATTTATGAATTGTTTTATCAATTTAATTGCACCATCATACATTGATACTTGAGAACACTCTTTTCTGTCATTTATTAATTAAAAAAAATTTAAAAATAATTTTTAATCATGGACGAAGCCTCTCAACCAATACAATAATCTATAAGGTAATTAGTGTGATGGAATTCAATAGAAACGTTGTAAACCTAATTTAACATATATGTAATAGGTATATATATAAAAAATTATTTTCAGAATGTAAAAAAATGTACTCCTTGATAATGGCACGTTAAGTGCACGAAACGTTGGAATTCAACTAATGAAATAAACACTATTGGCTGTGTATGGTTCAAATTAATTAAAATTAACCAGTATAAATAAACATTTATTATTTTATTTTAATTTATTATTTTTTAATTTTAAATGAATGTTATCTTTCTAATGAAAAGTGGTAAGTTTACCTTGAGTAAGTTTGTAAAACATTAGATTAAAGTTAAGCAAAATTATATATTTAATTCAGAGTTTTATATATATATTAAATTATTAGAACAAATGTTTAATTTAAGAACTTCTGCTTCGCTTTAAAATTATTTAATATATTTTAGTAATATCAAGAATAGTGGCAAGATATTTACTTTTAAAATCTCTAGGTCAATAATAATTTTTATTTGTTTTAATAGTAGTAAAATAGATGTTGAGGTTCGGTCATAAAAAAAAACTCTTTTTTAACTTTTACTTAAGTTTCGGCAAATTTATTGCCTTCATCAGGGTAAAAATTTCTTAAAAACTATAGTTTAAGTTGTGATATGCCATGAACATTTGGACACAAATTAAATTATAGTTTTTAAGAAATTTTAACCTTGAAGAATGCAATAAATTTACCGAAACGTCGGTGAAAATTAAAAAGATGTTTTTTTATGACCGAATCTAACAACTATTTTACAACATTGAATACAGCGATCGTAAAGAACACCAAAACATTAGTTTTAATAATAGGAAGTGGTGCGATTATGACCAATTTTCCAAATTGAATCCTCACCGGTAATGCATGATTTCAGGGCCACTAAAGTACGAAAAAGAGATTTTTTGTGCGAATGGTCATTGTATGTATATATGTCTGCATATGTCAGAAACAAAATATCTCGAAAGTGAAAAATTGCAGATCGATCAAACTCCGTTTCTGATAGAATTTTTTGTGTCAACATCGGCCCACTGAAAGTGCGAATTTCAGTTTGTTTTTTTGCAGTTATTAGCGGTTTACTTGGAAAAGGGCTCCAACGATTTACTTTAACTCCATATATTAACTGCATACATACATTAATATCTGTATGTATCTGTGTGTTTTTATTTCCTCGAGAAAATTGATTTTTTTGGAGTGTTCTGGGATACAGTGACGATCAAGCTTTCTTCTAATGCTCACATTAATTGAATATATTGTAACGCAGCCAGTGGTGCCATCTAGGAGAGAAGGCAGGTACCTAAGGTTCTCTTAGTGGCCGCAGGAAGCGCCGGTGGCGCTCTAGTTCTCTCTGGAAAAATTGAGAAGAGTCTAGAAGGTTCTCTACCGGTATAAATAGAGGGACCACCGGTTGAGAGAGTTTTTTCCAATTACAAACGAAGTCACTAGTTTGTGAAAAGTGTATAAAAAGTGAACAAAGTGAACTTTTGTGGTTTAAACTGTGAAGTAATTATTATTAAGTGTTGTATTTTGTAATTTATTGTATACAACAATAAATTGGTGTTTTCTTTATTGAAGTTTAGAGTATTTTATCTATACGAACCCACTTTGTTCGTAGCTAGTTGCAGTAGCTAGTTTAGTTGGAAAAAAACGTTACAGTATGCGTATAAATATAAAATATTAATATACATTAAAAACACTGCTATAAATTCAACATTTGAAAAAAATCGGTTAACCGAATCTGCGAATTTATAGAAAATGTTTTTGCGTTTTTTAAAAAAGTTTTTCGAAAACGATTACAGCGTGTTCCTCTATACGTGGAATGGTAACTGCACTTATAATAGAAGTATCGTTTTTATTTGTTGGCATTTATCCGGAAAAAAAAAACAATTTTCGAGAGATTCTGCGTTAAATTTGTGACGTTAAATTTCTAATAAAAAAAATGACGCTAAATTTATTTATTTATTATTTGAGTTTCTTCCAATATCTTATAGGCGCTGTCTGCTGGACTTCTTGCCTACTTGCGACAACTTCCTATTCCGCCTACCGCCACTATCTCTATATTTAATGTGTTAATTAGGTACAATTTGAAGGGTACAGAAACTTAGTCATTTCATATAACAGCAGTAAAAAAAAAAATCCCTCTCCAGGGAGTAAAAATATACGTCTAGCCCTAATAACTTTAGTGGAATAATTGTCATATTCTTCATAACAAAAAAAATTAAAATAAAAATAAACCATAATTATTATATTGCTATCGATCTGAATGAAGTTTTAAAAAACAGCCATATCCATTTTATTATCACATCACAAAACGTTATTTCTTTTTTTTTTATTTAGTAATTATTAATTCAAATCATTTCTAATTATAGGTTATATGACATCCTTGAAAATGCCGACATAGATTATTTTTTTTTTTAATAATTTTTTGAGCTAAATATACATTCCATTTGATAAAAAGTAGAATAGTTATTATATGCCAACTACAATTATAGGATATAAAGATCGCATAAATAAAGGAATACAAAATCGTATTAATAAAGTAGAGTGAATAAACTTAGAAAACTTCATCTGACAAAATACTTAACAATGAATATAATAATTATGATAGTTTTTTATTTTTATTTTTTTCTTGTGAAGAATGGCTAAAAGTTTAATTATAATTTAGGATTTTAATTTGTAAAGATTTGAATAACAAAGTGTTTTTCCAAAGAGAAAAATGTCTCAAAAAAAAAAAAAATAATAATATAAAATGAACGAACATAAAAATGCTAGTTAATTCTTTCATCTATAGACGGACACAAGCGCTCGTTGTACAACAAAAAAAGGAATAATATTTCTTTAATTTGTGGTTTGATGGGAAACAACTATAAGCTAAAATGAGAATGCTTTCTAATTAAACGGAGAATATAATAAGAAAAAAAAATGGCTCTTAATTTGTTTTTCCCTCCCTTACAAAAACGAAATAGATACAGTACTCCAATGTAATTAAAAGTTGATGTAGAACGAGAAAAAGAATTAAGACAAAGATAGAATATATTAATTAGTTTCAATCAATGTGGCCGTGAATCTGTTCGCGGACGATTGGCTAAACTGTAAAAGTATATTGTCATTCCCCTACTACAAAGAGATTCGCCCTTTCCCTTATAGCGATTATTTCTACATTCAGAATTATTAGCGTGCATCTCTCTTCGTTATCTTCATTTTTTCTTTGGAACAAAATAAAGATAAGTCGAATAAAAGTGTAAGGAAATTGGAAAAATTAATTGTTTATTTTAGTGAAACTCCAAATTTGAGTTGATATTAAAAATCTAAATTCTTACTCCTATTAATACAATTATAAATAAAACGACAAATTTTCTTAACAATTCACATTTTACTCATTTATCGTAGCATAAATATAGTCAAATATAGTCGTAGTAGAGCCAGAGGGTAGGGCAACTACCTACCCTGGCAGGCAGTACGCCTCTTACATTACATTGTAGCCCAGAAGAGATAGCCAATAACATTGAATCAACCCCTGTAATTTGACATTCCACAGAACTACCTAAAATCAATTAAAAAAAGAAAAAGTTACTATAGCCGAACAAGCAAATGGAAAAATTTAAATAATTTGAAAACAGATTTATATTGTAACGCAGTCACCTGGTGCCATCTAAGAGAGAAAGCAGGTACCTCAAGTTCTCCTAGTGGCCGCTAGGAAGCGCTGGCGGCGCGCTCTAGCTCTTTCTAGAAGAATCGAGAACCTTCCAGACCCTTCTCCATACCTATAAAAGGTGAATACAGCTGAAGTCGAGAGAGTTTACAGAGTCACTTGTTACAAACGGAGCTTGGGGTAGCTATATGGGCCTAGTGAGGCTTTGGATAACTTAGGGTTTCCCTCCCCACAGACAAATAATAATACAAACGGAGTGTGCGTTTGTGAATAGTAACTAAAAAGTGAACTAAGTAAACTTTTGTAGGTTTAAACTGTGTATTAATTATTATTAGGTGCTTTATTTGTAATTTATTGTTTAAAACAATAAATTGGTGTTTCTTATTGAAGTTTAGAGTGTTTTATCTAAACGAACCCACTTAGAAACTTGTTGCAGTAGCTAGTTCAGAGGGAAAAACGTTACAATATTATAAATAATATCATTTTTAAAAGAAAATTTGATGATTTTTATGGGGAAAATACGCAGGTACAAGACATCGTTACAAGAAAGGTCTTCGGGGAACTCGGTCACTACTGTCTTTTACCCCCTTCATAGAAATCAAATATAAAAGGCATGTTTTAACTACCAAGAGCAGCATTATTTGACAGTATTATTTCAGCATTCAACGAGTATCATTCGACTTACAATAGTTAGTGCGCCAAGAAGTGTTTAGGTTTAAAGTTTATGTAGTACAGAATAATAAGTGCAAGAGTTTCTGTTTAATTATAAGCTTAATTCATTATACCTAATTAACAAATAATTACTATCTAAATTAATATATACTTAAATTATTTATTTAAAACGTGGTTCTTATTCTCTGTTTCTTAAACATATCTCTATGTAAAACTTACATACACATTAACAATTTCTATAACGCTCGTGCTACACTACTACAAATAAACACACATTTACAACACACAATACAAATACATTATATTACAAATAAAAGTGATCAAATTTCAACTACGTAATTACTGAATTTCAAGTTTAAAGGAAATCATTGTCATCTGTACAATATTAATTAAAAATAAATGCGTTATCCAAATTCCAAGTTTCAAGAAAAACAGTTGACCGGAAGTGTGACTTTATTGAGCAGTATTTTCAGGCTTCTGTGATTTTCTCAATAAAAGACACCAAGCTTTTGTCGTTAGCTTGTGTCTGAAATTTTTAAAGGGAATTTTAATGTAGAGACGAGGCTTTTCTCGAAAAAATGTCCGCCTTGTAATGTTTAAATTCTCCCAGTATACAATATTGAAGACAATTAAAAATTTAGTAAAAATTATTATGATTGTAGAAAATTTTTCAATAATAATTATATAAATTGCAGTTTGCCTATTTGTGTGGGGAAAGTTCCTAAATTTGATACGAGCACGACATTTGCTCGTTATAAATAATATTAAGAGAAATCAAAATAAACTATTTAATTTATTAATTGATAATTAACCATTTATTCCAGTATAAATCAGTGGCTATGATTTACTTCTAATCCTTAGATATTAAAAGCTATATTATAAATAGTGCGGCCACCTTTCAATAAA